>JAJIZL010015152.1:0-24101 GCA_023969395.1 Amblyomma maculatum | reverse complement strand
AGGGAGTTAAATAGACAGTCAACGGGCGCTCGGTAAGAACACATACCTGTTTGCAAGCTTCCCAGTTCCGTGCATCCGGTGGTCGAGATAAGGGCAGAAACTGTTGCGTCCGCTGCTGCTGTCGCGATTGCGTCGGCTGCCTGACTTCTACGGGTGTCGGCAGGCCAAGGATGACGTTCCTACTATCCAAATCGGCAGCCCTCTGATATCCGATCGGGGCGCTGTATTGGGACTCCTGGGTTCATGACAGGAAGGAATCATTAAGTAACCTGACCTCCCCAGCTGAGGCACATGCTATGAAGATACAGTTTGCAATGATCATTGTTAAGCCAATCAGCCGATGTCTACACCCATTTGTGACGTATTGCTTTAATAGGAATATATTGGCTGTGGGCGCGAAATTCTTGAAAACGAAAAAGAGAAATCGGAGTGAGCAGCCAGTAAAAGCGCTACTTTGTGGCTTTAAACGGGTAAGGAAAACCAAATTATTGTGCGCCCGCGATGCTGCCGCTGCAGTATCGCCAGCACACAATAATTTGTTGTAGCTGCGATATGAGAGCACGCCACACATATTACAAATTGGTTTTGGGCCTTAAGCGCCATGAAAAAAAAAAAAAAAAATCTGGATTCACCATTACTAACAGAAGTGTTTAAATTCGAGAAGTACCAAAGGTAAACAAACTTCAAATGCATCGATTCACACAGCAGAAATTCGTCTTTCGAGCATCATCACTTAGCAGCTGTTTACTCAGAAAACCTCACGGCAGCATATACTATCGTGCAAAACGTTCTCCCGGCAGTCTTTCGGTTCTTGAGGCTTAATTTCCAAAAGTGCGTCAGGCTATGGCGACTGCTCACGACCGTCCTTTGGCGATAATTTAGGCTAAGACTCACAAATGAGATTCCGCGGAAATAACGAGGGATTTGGCGGGTTGCTTTCGTAGGTTTCGTGAGGTTTTAAGCTCCGGTTTTCGGTGATCTTGAGGTGACGTCATGCCAACATCGAGAGCGAAAATCCGGGTACCAATTGTCCTTCATCCGAGCACCGAAACGTGGACATCATGGCACTAAACGAGATTTGACAAGAGCTGTTCTCTAAGGTTTCCGCATCCTTCTCTCTCTTCAAGGATGCCACACACACGCGCGCAGAACTCCGCCTGACGTCGGCGGTCTGTTGAAAGCGCGTTCGGGCATTTTGAATCAAGCCTGTCCCTGCGTTGCGGCGTCAGCTCACGGCGCCTCCGTTTTAAACACGGTTGACGAGCACTCGAACGCGCCGATTCTCCTACATTCTTGTCAGCCCTCTCTTCGCGACAGCGTACGCTTCTGCATCGTTCTGCATTTCAGTTCAGTCACCGTCAGAACTGCTTAAGCCGAACACAGAGGAAATGTAGGAAGCGTCTCGCCGAAAAAGATCACTCTGCACTTTATAAGGCAAAGGTGAACACTGCTCGCCCCTGCCGACAATAACGCTCTGTGCCCGTAACCATTTCATGCTTCTATCTACCCTTGAGTGAGAGGCAGCATAAAGATATATTTTTGGTCAAAAGTGGTTTATGGTTTGGTTAGTAGGGCTCAACGCCCTAAAGTGATTCAGGCTGTGAGAGACACCACAGTGGAATTTCGATCACCAGGTGTTCTTTAACGTGCAGGCATTTCACAGGAAACGAAAGACGCAGTGTCTGTCCCACTGCACAACTACTGCACCTTGATTTCACGAAAAACCAGCTTAAACAAAAAAAATGTAAATTTATAGAGGTTCAACTATCATTGAACCAAGTTTCACGAGGGTGCCGTCGGCCACAACCGTAGTCGCTGCTGCCGCGTCGATTTTGGCTAGCTTCCGCGCTGTGTAAGCGCCATTAAGCCTTCTTTAATCCGTCTAAATTAGAACATATGTACCCAACACAATACAATCGATCTTGTAAAGAAAGCGGCGAGATAGCCGGGTGCGATCACATATTATGGAGCTGCAAAAAAGCGCCGCCACCGGCGGACCTACTACCAGTCCCTTCTTTGAAGCGTTGGGAGGCTATACTGGTCAGCTCAGACCCGTTGACGAAAGTTCGGGGTGCTGAGTCGGCTCATAAAAGTCGCCGAGAACCACTGACTCGATGCCATCTGGCAGTAGAACCCTTCACCTGCCTCATAGTACGGGTAAACCGATCCTGGGATCTTAGTTCCATCCCAATCTGGCGAGCCTGCCAGGATCGGGCAAACATGCTTTCCAGCCGTGCCAGATCGGAGCAATTCGCATCGCCGTGGGTGGTGCAAATAGAGCAAGGGAAGTTGGCGATTATCAGAACCCAGTTTGAATTGCCGGGCTTAGAACTTCGCGCTTGGATCAAGAATGAAGGAACAGCGATGCGAGCTGAACGAGCAGGTCGAACGACAAACGATTCGCGAAGCCACAAAAATGAAGAGGCATGTAGCAGAAATAGAAAGGAAGGTGATGAACGAGAGAAGGAGGTATTTGGGAGTAAAGCTTAGGCTATAGGATGGAGTTTGCACTGATGGGAAAACTGGTGCCGAGTCTCGGGTGCGCCTAGCTCCTCCAGTTCTCTCAATCCCGAAAAATTACTTCCTTTGTTTGATGAACGACGTGACGATCTTTATGCTTATCTGCAGCGATTCGAGTTTGTAGCTATCGGACAGCAATGACCTCAAATAGGCTGTATGGGCTCCAGAGTAATGGGCTTGGACCAAGAATGGTAACAGTAGAACTACGCTGTAAATGTGCTGCTTAACGCCTCCTGTCAATTCGGCCATTACATACAAGAGGTATCGAGAGGTCGTACAAACCACATTTAGGTAGTGCTTGGTCACCTCACCTACCTAGTACCATTTTCCAACGGCATTCTCGAGAAAACGACGAGAGAAGCATTGGCAAAATGCAGGGGGGGGTCTGAGTACTAACAAAATAAAAGGCCAATTTTTGCAACTGCAACTGGTTCTTTTTTCATCAGAGCATTCGCCAGAAAGGTGAGATGACGGCAGCGCATTCGAATAAAAGCGGAAGAGTTAAGCAGGACGTGCTTTAAGCACGGCCACATACCTGCCTGGCCAGCCAGCTCTGCACGTACGACAGCTTAGGTCTTGAGAGAAACTGCTGCGGCAGGCTCGAGTACACTGGGAAGTGTGACGAAGTGCCGTGCTCCGGAACAGCAGCGGCTCTTCCTTCATGACCCGGAGCGCCTGGGTGTCCACCACGCACACTGCTGTTCTCCTGCATCTGGGAGAAGTAGTAATATCAACCCTGATGTTCCGCACGAAGCCTTGATTGAATCAGTAGACTACCGCGGCTTCCACTGTGAGGCATCGAATGTCAACCGTCAACCCTTCGCATATTGCCGCAGTGCCTGGCACAGCAGACATCAACCATACGGTCGTTCTTCCATACATACTACGTGAAGGTGTAATGCAGAAGCCGAAATTTGCTACTGGGGAAGCATAACTGCACGTGGGTAATGGAAAGACACGAGTTCTGGATTTGGTCGACCCTGAAGAAGTACAGCTCGGTTCAGTGCCACCGAAAACACTCGCCTGCTAGGCAGATCATTCGGCACGGCTGAGGCTGATATAAATGCGAGGCATGTTACGAATACCGCTTGAGCGCAATGTACCCCACTATATGAAAACGCAACATATAAACACATTGGCTCCAATGCACCAGCTGTCATTGTCAATGTCCAAGGAGTTTTAACGCGATAACGTTAAATGTCTCAGCGTCGGCTTTATAAGAAAGATATCTAACAGGCTGGCACATAACATGGTTGTGCATTGACTGGCCGTAGGATGATTTGATGTCACGTGAAAAAAATTGCATGCCCGAACTGACAAGCGGCCCCAACTAGCGTGTTTGAGATCTCAGAGTTATTTTGGAATACAACCTGCGAGGACCCGTTGATCCCGAGTGAACATGTTGCTCCTATGGATAGGAGGCACGTTCACACAGCTTGTTTAAAGCAGAGATTTAGATTTATGTCCCATGGTCTTTCACATAATTGGGTATCTTACATGAGCGATTGCGTAGAGAACAACAGCGACACTAATAAAAGACCACTGGCTAAGAGAGAAGGGAAGTGAATGTACGCGAACAAGGGTCCGCGAGCGAAGCCCGCAAACGGGAGGGATTAGCGCTCTTGTGTCACACATAACCAGAACTTTAGTGCCGCGCGAAATTTGGTCGTACATTCTTCCCAGGCTTACTCATTACTGCTTCAGGTCCGCATCATCTAAAAGCAGCACATGCGCTTACCCACGACTCTACGAGAACACTAGCAAAGCACCAAGATATATGCTCGAGCTTTTTTCCACATAACGTGGGACGAGGTTTTCAACATGAAAGCAACTTCGGACGCGCATGGAGCCGGATACATAACGTTGACACTAGCCTGTAGTTACTCAGTATATCTTTTTTCCTCTAACTCGGGGAGTAATTGTGTGTAATCACTTAAAATGTTAAGTATATTCTGTATGCCCCAAATGTGACAGTCAAAGTTATAGAGCACCTTGAGAAACCTCAGAATAAATGGTTTTTAGCTTACGCGATCTCTTTTCTGCGTTCCAAAGAAAGCGGATTGATTACAAGTTTGGCTGCAGTTTGATAGGCCGATTATAGTGGGTAAGCCACTGCTGTGCGTCTCTCGGAAAGGCATGTGCAAAGGTTTCTGGATAAAAGCTCTCAACTGTTTCATTTCAAAAGTGCTTATATTGGTGACAGCAAGAGATTGCTGCCTTGTTTTTGCGATGCTCGCGAACGTGATTATTATACCAGCCCGCTAACACTTCAGCTGGTACTTGACTGAATGCGGGGGTGTATATTGCTGTAGCAAGCTTAACTATACACAATAGTTAATAGCCTAAATCTTAGCTGCAGTATAAAACGAAAAATCTTACTATCAGGAGCCGTCACTAATATAGACTTTGTAGGAAGCAGCACTTTTAAGTAAGCCGAAGTCACAAAACTGTCTCCACCCACATAGCCAATAGAACGGGGAGGAACTATCACAGCATTTTAGCATGACCACCTGCCTGTTCGGACTCCAACCTTTCGATGTCGGGCTGCGTGCGCATGGAACACATCTGCGGCGACCCTCCCGCAGGCTCTTCGGCGACCACCGAGTGCTCCGGCAATGAGAAGTTGTTTGTTCCTTCGGCAGCCTCAGGACGTATGCCATATACGTTGCGCTCCGGCTCCTGAGTCAGTGTCATAAATAAAATCATCATCCGAGTAAGGCCGAACAGAATAAATGCGTGTCAACGTTCTGCGCTGTCGCGCAGCGACTTTCATCTCGTGTTGGGTTTTATTGCGCATAAGCAACTCAGGCTACCAAGCGCCAAGCACATGGTGTTTTTTTTTTTTTTTTGTTGATGATTAAAATGTTGGGATAGATAGCATTTTTAGGAACACTGTTTATTCAAAGAAATTAAAAAACGCAGGACATATCAACAAGTGCATTCTCTCCTAGGAGTAATATACGGGATGGAACGGTATATGTTCGATGTAAAACAGTGTGAAGTGTTTTTTCCTATGCGTTTCGACCACGATTTACAATTGGGCACCGTAAACCGCGCTGAAGTCGCCGAAAGCCATCAGCTGACGGCACACATGGCTCTTCCACTAAGAAGACCCAGTCACTCTACTTCCGACAATAAAGTTTTTCCTCTCTCTCTCTCTCTCTGTAAGCTGCCTTTATAACCCAGTCATCACTGCTGCCTCTTGTGGACAGAGGGGAACTGAGAGATAAGGGAAGAAAATCTCGAAGAACTTAGGACCCCTGAAGAGGGCTATAGTATGAGCCTTTGCGGCTGGCTCTCCTGCAGTGTTCATTTGACAGAACGCGACCGAACACACTGTGCAGCAGAGCGACTTCTTCCTTGCTGGATTAGAGGTGAGTAACCCCACTCGGCGGCGATGGCGCGCTCTCGTTGCGCCGCTTGGTATTAGTAGCTGGCGGCAGATGGTGTGCGCCACTCTCCCTCCAGGAGGCCGGAGTAAAGGCGTCATTGTCGTGTCCCTACGCTGGTCGGAGACGGCAGGAATGCTAGACAAGGAGTCTTCATAGCTGGCGGCAGATGGCGTGCGCCCCGCTTCCTCGTTGTGTCCACCACGGTGTCCGCGTGTGCGACCGCAACCAGCAAGAGACCAATGTAATAATGGCTAGTACCAAGCAGCGACTGAGTGGTGGACCCCTGTGACCACCGAGCCTCATGCTGGGAGTCAAAACAGACACAGCGTTCCGACATTGTTTTCTATACATTATTCTTTCTGTCTTGTTTTTTTTTTTTTTTTTGTAACATTATTTTTTTGGCCAAGGCACCTTGTTTGTGGCCACCCGTTGTAAAGGGGCCAGCCACTAATACATCAGCATCGTCAATATCATCAACATGAGGCCGGGATGAAAGCCATGGAGACCGCGCAGGAACGCTAGACAAGAACTAAGATATGTTTCTCACTTAAAAGCATTTGACTGTGCCCCTCACAATATTCTTCTCTCTTTGCTATAATATGTCAATGCTGGAAAGATAATTTACAATGAAGTGAAAATGGCTTATAGTGAATGTACAAAACGTCATATTGTGAAGGAGCGGTTTGGAACAGGATTCTGGATAACGTTCTGTGCGCTAAGGGCGCCCTCTTCCACAATTGTTGTTTTGCATCAATTTTTAACCTTTATGCTTAAGTATCATCGACAACCACTGTCTTACAGGATTTCGACTGCATAAAGAAGAGGTTAGTGCTCTGGCATACGCTGGGGGTGTTGTTTCCTGCTTCATTAAAGAAAACATTTTGGAAGTTGTTGGAAAAGGTAAATCTTTCTGCGAAGCAAGCAGTAGTGCGGTCAGTTGGAGAAAGTGTTTGGGATATGCTAATTGTGAATGGCCTTGGTTTCCGAGTGTCTTCTACAATGTAAAAGGTACAACGAGTGCACATAAGTCGTTAGGAATCCTTCTTGAATTTTAAGATGACAGTAAGCCTTATTAGCGAAATGAGGCGAAAGATTAAAGGAAAAAAGAGAGCAGGATTTGGTGGATTGAACCTCTTAACGTTTGGACGTGCCACAGGAGTGCGAGGAATGACTTCATTTGGCTTCCGGCAGGGTTTAACGCGACTAGGTCTAGGTCTCCCACGTGGGAACTTTGAGATCTTGTCTCTATTTCGAAGCTTTTCTTGGTCAGCAAGTAAGATGTATGTGACGAGACGTCTACACTGTTCCCGTCTAAATGTGCAAAAATTGGATGGCGTTTTTTCAGTGTTTGTGTGGGGTCCTCTTGGCAAAGGCAAGTCGAATCAACCTGTTTCGAAGCGTACGCGGTGGAGGTCTTGGTTCCTGGTATTTATTAGTGTGGCAGATAACCACTTTTTCTTCCTTATGGATGCTAAGTACCTTTTTCTAAGTGGTGTTATTCAGTTGAGACTAGGTATTGTTTTGCCCGAATTTGTGAACTTATCACATTATATTGTATTCAAAGAGCTATTCGCGGATGTTGCAGAGAAGTTATATAAGCTTGTCGTCTTCTTCATACACGATTTCCATTCGATTTCTTTAGAAGCGATATATGTGACTCACTGTTCTCTCTACCATTGCATATGGCCATGTACTGAGCAGGCCTATGTCAAGATTTTCCAAAACGGGCTTAAAAATACATATTATTCCTGTAGCAAAACCACTTTTTCTGACTATACAGAACGATTTTCCCGACAAAAGCGTGCTTGCTAAAGATGTGCAGATTTGTGCCTAGGGGTGTCCGCTGTCTAGTACGAAAAAAAGAAACTATTGAGCATGTTTTCTTGGACGACTGGGACGCAGTTTTTTTCTGGGACGTCCTTTAAAGGTTTCATAAGATTTTCTACTGAACCCTTATGCTATCATGTGACTCACTATTGAACATAAGGACTGTATTCCTTAAGACATTATAAAGGATTTGTACCTGTATAGTAATGGAAAACGAGGATCGCGGTGCGTTATGTAGACCTTTCCGCAAGGCCAGTAAGGCAATACTTTAAGCAAGCTACTGCGAGCTATTACAAAATTATCAAACTTGTGCATCCAGCACCTGACTGGCTATCGCAGATTGAAACATTAAAGTCGTAGAAATAATTTTAGTTATGCTGTCTTGTCAAATATGGCTGCGAGTTCTTTTGGAAATGTTTTACATTGTGAGAGCATAAAAAAAATCTCGGCGAGGTGTTGTATCCTAGGCGGAATACCGCGGAATTTCGCGGACCGATCTCACCCACGCGATATTTTCACCATGAGCCAAGCAAGGCTTCCGCCTTAAAAATGCGTGGTTCAACTTGGTTGACTCTGGTTAACGAGCCTATCCTGTGTAGGCCTTGCTCTGGGAATGAGCATCCAGATTTACGATTCAGCCTGACACTCGCAACAAAGTGCGCATCGACTTCCTAGGCACCACCCCATTCATGGCTCGTTTGAGGAAGCGAGCGGTAGTTAAGCAGCTTATATACACCTCTAAGTAGCTCTCATGTGGTGGCGAGGCGGAGGAGAGCACGGTGCACGTCACTCGGTGTAGGTCGCTGACGTCACCCGCGGTTTGGCTGGAGGCGAGCCGAAGGCGAAAGCGCGCCATGCAGCTGTGGCGAAGACCGGGAAAACTGGCGCATGCGCAGCGTCTAGTTAGCTCAGATGAATGGCCTTCGAGAATGGTCAAAGTAGAGCTACGCTGTAAATGCGCTGTCAAATTTGGCGCCTCCTGCCAACTCGGCCATTATATGAGGTCTCGAGAGGTCACACAAACCAAATTTAGATACAGTGCTCAGTCACGTCACCTACCATCAGCCACCGGCACGCTCGAGAAAAATAAGAGGCAGCGAAATGCGGAATCGGGAACGAAATAAATGGCCACTTTCGGCAACTGCAACTTGTGCAGTTTTGATCAGGAAATAGCTAGAAAGTTGAGGGGACGACGGCGCATAGGAGCACAGAAAGTGAGTAGGACGTGTTTCGGTGCTTTTAGCACGAGCACCTACCTGCCTGGTCAGCCATCTTTGCACGTATGACAGATTAGGTCTTGAGAGGAACTGCTGCGGCAGGCTCGAGTACACCGGGAAGTGTGACGAAGTGCCGTGTTCCAGAACAGCAGCGGCTCTTCCTTCATAACGCGGAGCGCCTGTGTGTCCACGATGCACACTGCTGTTGACCTCCTGCGTCTATGATAAATCGTATCATCAGCCCTGATGTCCCACGCGATGCTTTGCCCGAAGCTGTAGGTTGCCGTGCCCTCAACTGGGAGGCATCGAATCTCAACCAGCAACCCCGCGCATATTGTCGCGGTCCTGGTACAGCAGACAGCAACCACACGGTCGTTTTCCGTGCCTACTGCGTGAAGCAACAAAGCAGAATTTGCCACTGGGGAAGCATTACTGCACGTGGGTAATGGAAAGACACAAGTTATGGCTTTGATCGACCGCGAAGAAAGATTTCTCGGTCAAATGCCACAAACTGGATGATCTGGTTCATGCCACCTATTTGTGCTGCAGGTAACCGCTTTTTCTTCTTTGGAGATGCTAAGCACCCATTTTTACGTTTGTTGTTCCGCTGAGACTGGGCTGAACCTTGTCTGAATTTGAGAACATGTTGGTACATCCAACTGTACTCAAGCAGCTATTTGTGGGGATTTTGGAGAAGTTATACAAGCTTGTCGTCTTTTTCATACCGGATTTCAATTCAATATCATTAGTCACGTGACACCAAAAAAATCTTAGAAATAAAACTGCTGAGAATGTTGTCTTGGACGGCTGGGACAGAGTGTTCTTTTTTTTTTTTCTGGGACGTGCTCTAAAGGAATTAAGATTTTCGGGTTAACCCTACAGTATTACGTATCTCCCTATTGAACACAAGGCCGGTATTCCTCAAGATGTTATAAAGGGGTTGTGCCTTCATAGTAATGGAGAAGATAACGGTGCATCATGCAGAGCTTTACGCACGACCAGTCAGAGAATACTTTAAGCAAGCCACTGCAAGCTATTTCAAAATTATCAAACTTATAGATCCATTACACGACTGGCTCTCGCAAATTAAAACATTAGACATAGAAATAAATTTAGTTATGCTGTTTTGTCAGATACGGCTGAGAGTTATTTGCAAATATTGTATATTGCGAGCGCAATACAAAAAGCTCGGCGTGGCGAAGTCAGGTAATGCGCTTGGTTGATGATCGGAAGGGTAGGGGTTCAATTCTCGGTGCAGGATAATTTCTTAAAGGTTAGACAGAACGCCGCCGATATTCCACAGAATCTTGCGGAATCCCGCCGAATATCATGTACCGATCTCATCCACGCGAGATTTTCACCATGAACCGAGCAAAGCTTTCGCCTTAAATAACGCATGGTTCAACTTGGCTGAATCTAGTTAACAATCCTATTCTGTGTAGGCCTCGCTCTGGGAGTAAGAAGCAAGATTTACGATTCAGCCTGACACTTTCAGACTGAGTGTATATACGTCGACGGCCCAGGCACCGGACATTCATGGTTCACCTGAGGAAGCGAGCTGCGGTTATGCAGCTTATATACACCTCTAAGCAGCTTTCATGTGGTATGTGGTAGCGTGGCGGAGGAGAGCACGGTGCTGGTGGTGGTCTTCTCATTGCGAGGCTGAGGTCACTCGCGATTTGGCTGGAGGCGAGCCGAAGGCGCAAGCGCACCATGCAGCTGTGGAGAGGACCATATGAAACTGGCACATGCGCAGCACCTAGTTTGCGCAGATGAATGACCGTAGAGATTAATAACAGTAGAGCTACGTTGTAAATGTGCTGCCAAAATCGGCGCCTCCTGCTAATTCGGCCATTATATTAGGTCTCGAGAGGTCACACAAACCACATTGATATAGTGTTCGGTCATCTCACCTGCCTACTACCATCTGGCATCGGGAAGGTCCGGGAGAAGACGAGACAAACATTGGCGAAATCCAGGAGCACGGGTTTTTTCGTACTGACGAAGTAAATGGCCGCTTTCGGCGACTGCAACTTGTGCTTTTTTTGATCACATCAATCATTAGAAACCTGAGGTGACGGCAGCGCATTCGATTACAAGGACAAATAGTGGGCAGGATGTTTCAGAGCTTTTAGCACGAGCACCTACCTGCCTGGTCAGCCATCTCTGCGCGTACGACGGCTGAGGTCTTGAGAAGAACTGCTGCGGCAGGCTCGAATACGCTGGGAACTGCGACGAGGTGCCTTGCTCAGGAACGGCAGGGGTTCCTTCTTCATTACACGGAGCGCCAGGGCGCCCACCACAAACACTGCTGTTCACATCCTGCATCTGGGACAGGTCATATTATCAGCTCTGAAGCCTCGCCTTAAGCCTTGCCTGAAGCTGTATCTGTGAGGCATCGAATCTCAACCGTCGACCCCTCGCACATTGCCGCGGTCCTGGTACAGCAGGCATCAACACACTATCGCTTTTCCGTGCCTACTGCGTGAAGCAGCAGGGTAGAAGCCGTAACTTACCACTGGGGAAGAGAGAAATCTGACGCGATCCGCTTGGACCACAGTGCAGTGCGGTGACGACGCTGCTGCAGCTGCAGGTGTGACGATGAAGACGACGTGGTGTGCGCGTAGTGCATTAGCGTGGCAGGTGCTACGGTTCGAACTCCGCGGGTGTTGCCTTGGTGATTCAGTGCATCTATGTAACGGCTTCGGTCCGCTATCTCACTGTTCATCGTCTCAGCGAGTTCAAAGGACGCGACGACTTCGGTTTGCCGCCAGCCCGCACGCTCCTTCGACTGCATGATCTGCGGATACCTGGCCAGCTGTGCTCCGGACCAGCGTCTTCGCTTGATCTCAGTGCTGACTTCGAACCGTGAGTGGAACGAGACACTGTGAGCGCGCCTACGCACTAGGCCACTAGTCCAATCTCTACTCTGGAGTTGTTTTGCGTTAGCCGTTTCTCTCGTCGCCACTGGAATGGTTGTGCTTTAGTGCCTAGGTTAAAGGGCAACTCCGGTGGTTTTTTTCATCATTTTGTGTTTTTGGTTGAATTACATTCCTGGGCACATCCTGACTCCAGCACAAAAAACCGTTTTCCGAAATTCAAATTAGAAGTATCTTTAGAAAAGAAAAACAGCGAATCGAAACCAAAACTGCCTTCACGGCCAGAAATGACGTCCCAGTTGACGAAATGGTGACGTCACACTCAGTATTAGAAAAACCCTCGTACGTGCGCTGAATGGTGAAAATAAAGTATCGAAATCATGACACACTGCATTAAATGTCTGAGGTAGTTCAATATAAGCCTCACAATTTCATAATCACGCGGGAAGTGGGCAGTAACGCCGATATACTGCTTGTGACGTCAGAAACTCAGTTTTTTCCGCAGAAATGCTCTCAACTTAAGCCATGAAAACGGCATATTTTAAAGCCGTGTTGCGCGCGAACGGATTAACGTACGGCGCCCAAATTTTGTCAAATGCGTCAGGACGGAGAGGAGAATCTACAGCAAAATTTTTACTACAATATTCGAACGTCAAAAACCTCCAGAGTTGCCCTTTAAGGAGAGGTGACGTCCCCGTTACAAAGGCTCCTGTCTGAGTTTGTTCCGTGGTGTCTTTTTTGACGGATGCGGCAAACTACTACAGTAGGCGAGTCAGTCGTGTTAACAGGCTTGGGCGTCAACATCCAGAACTATAGTTGTACAAGTCAGCTTCACAATCCGCCCATCTGCATAGCTTCCCAAAGAGGTAGCGTAAGTTTGTCCCACATCACTCGAGGAACAAGCGTTATTGCCCACTGACGCAAACCTTTGCTGTGCATGTCTCGGAACGGCATGTGCAAGGTTTCATATGTGGAGAAAGGCGCTCACCTTTTACATTTTAAAAGCGCTTATATTGACTATAGCAAGAAATTCCTGCTTTATTATTGTGATGCTCGCGAGCGCAATAAGCATACCAGCCCGCTAACGTATCAATTGCTACTTGGCGTAATGCGAGGATGGGAATTCCTGTAGCATGCTTAATTATACACAATAGTTAATTGTCTAAATGTCAGCTGCGCTACAACACAAAAAAAACTACATACTCTCAGGAGCCGCGACTCCTAAAGTTTTTAGGGAGCAACACCTCGCAGTAAGCCGAAGCTTGGAGGCTGTCTCCACGAAGCCAACAAAACGAGCAGGAATTGTCAGAGCTTTTCAGCGTGACCACTTGCCTGTATGGATTCCAACCTCTCCAAGTAGGGCTGCGTGCGCATTGAAAACAACTGAGGTGACGCTCCCAGAGTCTGTTCGGCGACCTCCGACTGCTCGGGCAAAGAGAGGCTGCTGTGTGTTCCTTCGCCAGCCTCCGAACGTACGTCATGTGCCCTGCGCTCAGGCTCCTGCGACCGGATCAGAAATAAAATCCTCATCTGAATAACCCTGAACCGAATAAATTCGTGTCAACGCTCTTCACTGTCGCGCAGTAATTTTTGTGTTGTGTTGGTTTGGTTTGGTTTGTGGGGTTTAACGTCCCAAAGCAACTCAGACTATGAGAGACGCCGTAGTGGAGGACTCCGGAAATTTCGACCACCTGGGGTTCTTTAACGTGCACTGACATCGCACAGCACACGGGCGCCTTGCTTTGCGCCTCCATCGAAAAGCGGCCGCCGAGGCCGGGATTCGATCCCGCGTCCTTGGGAACAGTAGTCGAGCGCCGTAATCACTGCACCACCCCGGCGGGGTCGTGTGTAGTGTTGGGTTTTATGGCACATACGCAACTCAGGCTACCATGCGCCAAGCACATGGTGTATTGTGTTTTCTTGGTAGAGGATTAAAATGTTGGAATAGCATAGCATGTTTAGGAACACTGTTTATTCTAAGAAACTAAAAACGCAGGACATATCAACAAGCGCATTCTCTCCTAGGAGTAATACGGGATGAAACGTGTATGTTCGATGTAAAATAGTGTGAAGTTGTTCCTTGCGTTCTGAGTTTTCTACATGTGAGGTAACCTCGCCCACGTATGCACATTGTTCTCGGCAGTTTCTCGAGTGGCGAAAGCATTGTTCTCAGCCATTCAAAATTGTGTAGCGATTATAGTAACAATTTGAGGATTGCAATAAATCGTTACTTATCAAAAGCAACTCTCCATAATGGACAGCGTACGTCTTATTCTCAAGAATCTGAATTTACTGAAATATTGACCACGTAAATTAAGTTTACATTCTGTAAAACATTGAGCATACCTTTTATGAATTATTTTGTTATCATTTGGAAAAGTAAATTTGAGATAACGTACCATAACCAGAGGTTTTGACAGCCGAGCGGTGAGACTTGATGCCGAGCAACTCGAGATGGAGGGATAGATCACATAAAGCGACTTTACACAACACTTCGAACTCTCTAGGAGAGTTACCTATCCCCACACAAATCCCTAACAAGGCGGCAAGAAATCTTCTTGACGAAACTACAGACAAACTGCTTCCTTAACCGTGTGGTTTACGCACGTTTATGTCCGACCAGAATGAGGTTATGCTACACTAGGTGCAGGGGAAAGGCAGACCTTAACTATATTTTATGAATTTCCCAGAGGAACCTCCTCCCATGGCTTTCCTAAAAGCTCCCTCGTTTGAATCCTGGGAGGAAGTGCTGCCCAGCATGAACCACGGTGTACATTTGGGTACCGTAAACCGCGCTATGTCGGCGCAAGCTACCAGTTGCTGGCGACTTGGCTGTTCCACTTACAAGACTCAGTAACTCTACTTCCGACAATGAACCCCCCCCCTCTCTCTCTCTCTGCCAAATGGCCCTATAACTGTGCCACTACCGAGATGAGGGAAGAAACTTCTAGAGCCACTAAAGACCGTTTAAAAGGGATAAGGTGAAAACCTTTGGGGTTGGTTATTACTGTAGCGTTGATTTGGCAGAACCCGACCGATCACACAGTGCCAGAGAGCGTGTTATTCGTTGCCGGATTCAAGGTGAGTAGCTTCACTCGGCGGCGATGGCCCGCGATCGTTGTACTGTTTGGTATTCGTACCTAGCGGCAGATGGCATGCGACACTCTCCCTCCTGCAGACTGACACTAAAGGTGTGATCGTGCTCCTACGTTTGCACGGAGACGGCAGGAGCACTATACTCGGAGACAACTTTCTGTGGCAATGTGGTGGAAGCTACGGAGCCGAAACGCACCAGCTCTCTCCGCACAAGAATATAGTAGCTGCAGAAATTTCGCAAGTGATGCTCTGGAACGTTATACCATTGCGGAACTATTAACCTTATTATTGTATCATGCTTATACTACAGTACTACCAAGTACAGCGGGAGTTTATTACGCACCGTTCATGTCGATGGCTGCGCGGTTTGTCGACAATCTCGCAAAGCACAAGCAGCGTACGCGGGGCCGGATGGGATGCGTCTGCCGCTCTGGGCGCGTTCGTAACGCGCGTCTCTTTTTGACAGACGCGCGTTCGTAACGAGCGTGTTTTTCTGCTTTTGACAGCGTACGTCGTGCGCGGTGCTGAGACCGCAGGAGAGGTCAGGTACTCGGGACTACATGGCGTAGTAACACAGTTAGGAAAGCCCCGCCCCCGTAGCTTTGGCTCCATTGCCACAGACAGTTGTCCCCAAATATAGACAAGGAGCCTTCATAGCTGGTGGCAGGTGGCGTGCGCCACGCTCTCTCGTGGTGTCCATCACGGTGCCCGCGTGTACGATCGCACCCCGCGAGAGACCAAAGCTGTGGCTGGCAGGAAGCTGTGGCTGGTAGAAAGCTACGACTGATGGAGTGGTGGAGCATTGTGACCGCTGATCGCCGAGCCTGACGCTAGGAGTCGAAACAAGGACACAGTGTTCGATGTTTTTTTTTCTTCTATCTTTTATTCCATTTCTCTGTTGTTTTTTTCCTTTTTCGCACTATTTATTTCTTCATGCCATGGTACCCTGTTTGCTTCCACCCGCTGTAAAGGAGCCAACCACTCGTGCATCATCATCATCATCATCATCATCATCATCATCATCACGATCATCATTCTGGCAACCGTGGTGAAGGCCATGGGGAAGGCAGGAACGCTAGACAAGAACTAAAATATGTTTCTCACGAAAAAGCGTTTGACTGTCCCTAATAATATTCTACCGTCTTTCCTATCGTATGCGAATGTTCGAAAGATAATTTATAATGAAGTGGAAATGGCTTATGGTGGATGTACAACACGCGGTAGAGTGGAGAGGCTGGGAACAGAATTCGAGTAGAACGGTTTGTGCGCCAAGGGCTCCCTCTTTCACCACTGTTGTTTTGCATTCATTTCTAACCTTTCTGTTTAAGTATCATCGACCACCAATGTCTTAGAGGAAATCGAATTCACAAAGAGTAGGTTCGTGCTCTGGCTTAAGCTGATGCAGTTCTTTTCTGCTTCAATTACGAAAGCATTTTGGAAGTTGTTGGAAAACTGAAATCTACCTGCGAATCAAGCGGTATTGTGGGCAATTAGAGAAAGTGTTTGGGAATTGCAAATGGCGAATGGCCTCGGACACCGAATGTCTTCGACAATGTATCGTGAAACAAAACTATACCTAAGTAGTTAGGTATGTCTCTTCGATTTTTCGGAGAGTGAACCTTATTCGCGAAATAAGGCTGCAGAAATGAAAAAAAAAAAGCGCATGGTTTTGCGGATTGAACCTCCCAATTGTTTGGACGTGCCACAATTTGCAATCTTCTCTTGGTTAGCAAGCAAGCTGTGGTACGTGATACGAGTTCTACACTGTTCCTGTCTAAAAGTACAAAAAATGGACAGGGTGTTTGCAGTTTTTTTGCGGGGTTCCTCTTGAGAAAGGCCAAATCGAACCAATCTGGTTCGAAGCGTACGCTGTGAGGTCTTGGTTCCTGGCCTTTATTAGTGCGGCGGATAACCGCTTTTTCTTCTTTACGGATGCTAAGGACCTTTTCCTACAAGCTGTTATTCAGTTGAGACTGGGTATTGTTTTGCATGTGAACTTGTTACATCATATTGTATTCAAGGAGCTATTCGTGCACGGATATTTGAGAGAAGTTATACAAGCTTGTCGTCTTCTTAGTACACGATTTCCACTCGATTTCTTTAGTCATGTGACACGGAAAAGAACTTAGAAACGATATATGTGACTCACTGTTCTCTCCACCATTGCATATGACCATGTACTGTGCAGGCCTATGTCAAGATTTTCCCAACCGGATTTAAAAATGGGCATTACACCTGCAGCAAAACCACTTTTTCAGACTATACAACACCACTTTTTCAGACTATACAACGTGACTCTAGCGGCTAAAGCGTGCTTGCAAAAGAAATGAACGTTTGTGCCTAGGGGTATCCGCGGTCTACTACACAAAGAGATCAAACTACTGAGCATGTTTTCTTGGACGGCTGGTACGCAGTTTCTTTTCTGGGATGACCTCTAAAGGACTCTTAAGATTTTCTATTGAACACTTATGCTATCAGGTATCGCACTATTGAATATAAGGACGGTCTTATTTAAGACCTCATAAAGGCTTTTTTTTGCACAGTAATGGAAAAGAAGGATGGTGGTGCGTCGCGCAGACCTTTACGCACGGCCACAAAAATAATACCTGAAGCAAGCCCTTTCAAGCTATTTCGAAATTAACAAACTTCTGGATCCAGCACCTCACTGGCTTCAGCAAATTGAAACATTAAGACATTGAAATAAATTTAGTTATGCTGTCTTATCAAATACGGCTGAGAGTTTTTTTTTTTGAAATATTTTATATAGATAGTGCAATAAAATAATCTCGGCATGGCGTAGCATCCCTCGCGGAATCCAGCGGAATTTTGCGGGACGATCTCGCCAAGCTAGTTTTTCACCATAAGCCAAGAGAGGCTTCCGCCTTAAGAACGCGTGGTTCAACTTGGCTGAATCTGGTTAACGAGCCTATTCTGCGTAGGCCTCGCGCTAGGATTAAGCGGCCAGATTTACGATTCAGCCTGGCACTTGCAAATGTGCATATACATCGATTTCCCAAGCACCGCACCATTCTTGACCCGACTGAGCAAGGCAGCTTCAGTTAGGCAGCTTATATACACCTCTAAGCAGCTATCATGCGGTGGCAAGCAGAGGAGAGCACGCTGCAGCTGGAGCTCATTTCATTGCAAGGTTGTCGTCACTCGCGGTTTGGCTGGAGGCGAGCCGAAGGCGCATGCGCGCCATGAAGCTGTGGAGAGGCCCATATGAAAATGGTGCATGCACAGCACCTAGTTTGTGCAGATGAATGACCTTCGTGAATGGTAACAGCAGAGCTACGCTGTAAATGCGCTGCCAAATTTAGCGCCTTCTTCCAACTCGGCCATTATATGAGGTCTCGAGAGGTCGCACAAACCAAACTTAGATACATTGCTCAGTCACGTCACCTGCCTACTACTATCAGCCATTGGAACACTCGAGAATAATAAGAGGCAGCGAAATGCGGGATCGGGAACGAAATAAATGGCCACTTTCGGCAACTGCAACTTGTGCAGTTTTGATCAGAACAATCGCTACAAAGCTGAGGTGACGACAGCGTATGCGGTTAGGAGCACAGGAAATATGACGTTTCGGTGCTTTTAGCACGAGCACCTACCTGCCTGGTCAGCCATCTTTGCACGTACGACAACTTAGGTCTTGAGAGGAACTGCTGCGGCAGGCTCGAGTACACCGGGAAGTGTGACGAAGTGCCGTGCTCCGGAACAGCAGCGGCTCTTCCTTCATGACCTGGAGCGCTTGGGTGTCCACAATGCACACGGCTGTTGACCTCCTGCGTCTATGATAAATCGTATTATCAGCCCTGATGTCCCGCGCGATAGTTTGCCCGAAGCTGTAGGTTGCCGTGCCCTCAACAGGGAGGCATCGAATCTCAACCAGCGACCCCGCGCATATTGTCGCGGTCCTGCAGGTACAGCAGACAGCAACCACACGGTCGTTTTCCGTGCCTACTGCGTGAAGCAACAAAGCGGAACTTGCCACTGGGGAAGCATTACTGCACGTGGGTAATGGAAAGACACGAGTTATGGTTTTTATCGACCGTGAAGAAACGTTTCTTGTTCAAATACCACATAAACCACTCGTCTGCATCGCAGATCAATTCGGCACAACTGAGGTTCATAGAAATTCGAGGCACGTCTGAAACCCCGCATACGCGCAATGTACCCCAACTGAATTAAAACGCAGTATACAGACTCTAATGTTTCCCGCTAAGCTCACTAAACATTAGTGTATTGTCACTGAGGATAGGGCTCAGAACATATCAGCCCCGATGCGGGAGCTGCCATCGTCAATATCTAAGGAGATTTAACGCGATAACGTTAAACGTCCCAGCGTCGGCGTTATGAGATGAAGATCTAAGGGTTGGCAAGTAACATGGCTGTGAATTCACTGGGCGTAGGATGATCTGACATCAAGAGAAAAATAAATGCCCGAATTGGCAAGCGGTATCAACTCAGGCATTGCCCTTGAGAACTTAGAATTAGGTTGGTAATACAGGCTGCCAGGATCCGTTGATCCCGAGTGGACATGTTCCTTCTCGGCCCAGGAGGCACGGTCAACCAGCTTGATTAAAGCGGATATCTATATCTATGTCCGATGGTCTTTCAATAAATAGGGTACCTTACGCGAGTGAGTATGCCTAGAACAGGGGTACTAATAAAAGACCGCTGGGTACGCGAGAAGGGAAGTGACTGGATGCGAACGAGGGTCCGCAAGGGAAGCCGGCAAACAGGAGGCATTAGGGATCTTATGTCATACACTTAAACTAGAGCTTAACTGTAGCGCAAATTGCCTGCGTATTCCTCCCTGGCTTACCCGTTATTGCTTAGATTCCCCAACCATCAGAAAAGAGATGAGTTCACCCGCGACTGTACGAGAACACTAAAAAGCATAAAATATTCTCAAGCTCTCAGATCTACAAGTTTTCCCACATCACGCGGGACAAGGTTTATATTATGAAAGGCCCTTCGGGCGCGAATGGAACCGGAGTCATAACGCTGGTACTAGGCAGTAGTTACTCAGGATATTTTTTTCTCTTTAACTCGGGGATTAATTATTTCTAATTACTTCATCTTTTTGAGCATAGGCCATAGACCCGAAATGTGACAGTCAAGTTATAGAGGTCTTTCAGAAATCTCAATAAACTGTTTTGTATACCTTATGCGGTATCTTTACTGCGTTCCAAAGAAAGCCCGCGAAATATATAAAGAAACGGCTCAAAGATGCCATGGATGACCAAGTTCGGTTTCAGTTCGATAGGTCGCTTACTGTGCAGGCGATATATATACAATTACTTTGTTGCGAGAGAGTGGCACAGAGTAACCTCACGCGATCCGTTCGGACCCAAGTGTAGGCGAGTAAAGCCGGAACCGCATGGCGCGATTTAGGGCGCGATTGCCGCGCGGATGGTGGGACGCGCGCGTCATTCTGACGCGTTCCCACTAGTTCCCATTACGAAATCGCGCCGCCGTGTGGTTCTATGCTTCGTAGAAAAAAACGCCTCGCGCGGCGCGTCCACTGACATCACGGCCGGCGTCCACCAATCAGCGTGCAGTCACGTGTCATTTTGGTTTTTTGGTTTGCCAACAGATGGCTCTGCTCTCCGCGCATCTCGGCGGAACCTTTTTTGGCGGAACTTTGTTGTTTCCTCGGGAAGCTGGTGCGCGCGTCCAAGGAGCCACGTGCTTCACGTATCATGTTCGTTCGCGCGTAGTGTTTCGCACGCAATGTTGCTGTTCGAAATTAAGTTTGATAAATACATTTTGGAGGAAATGTCGCTGTATAAATACATGATTGTTTTTATTGTAGTGTCCTGTAATTTAAAGGGCATAATATATATGCGGTAACAGAGATAACTCATCTCGTTGGGAATTATGTGGTCTGGCAACCCGGAAAACGCGGCACGACATCGCCGCTCAAGTTTTCTCGTGCGGGCGCTTGCGCGTCGGCGGCAACGCGGCCGTATGCCGCGCGTCACGTTTTTCGCTCGCGAAAAACGCTCCATGCGGAACCGCATGGCGCGATTTAGGGCGCGATTGCCGCGCGGATGGTGGGACGTGCGCTCCATTCTCACGCGTTCCCACCAGTTCCCACTACGACATCGCGCCGCCGCGTGGTTCTAGGCTTCGTAGAAAAAAACGCCTCGCTCGGCGCGTCCACTGACGTCACGGCCAGCGTCCCCCAATCAGCGTGCAGTCACGTGTCATTATGGTTTTTTGGTTTGCCAACAGATGGCTCTGCTCTCCGCGCATCTTAGTGTTCCTGTATATGCTAGGGAGCATATACAGGAACACTACGCATCTCTAGAGGGGCTTTACGCATCTCGGCGGAACCTTTTTGGCGGAACTTTGTTGTTTCCTCTGGAAAGCTGGTGCGCGCGTCCAAGGAGCCACGTGCTTCACGTATCGTGCCATGTATCGTGTTCGTTCGCGCGTAGCGTTTCGCACGCAATGTTACTGTTCGAAATTAAGTTTGATAAATACAATTTGGAGGAAATGTCGCTGTATAATTACATGATGATTGTTTTTATTGTAGTGTCCTGTAATTTAAAGGGCATATTATATACGCGGTAACAGAGATAACTTATCTTGTTAGGAGTGATGTGGTCTGGCAACCCGGAAAACGCGACGCGACACCGCCGCTCAATTTTTCTCGTGTGGGTGCTCGCGCGTCGGCGGTAACGCGGCCGTTCACCGTCGCGTCGCGTTTTTCGCTCGCGAAAGACGCTCCATGTGGTTCCGGCTTTATACAGGCTCAGGCGTCAATTCCAAGCGCTATAGTTGTACAAGTCAGCCTCGCATTCCGACCGTCTGCTCAGGCTCACAGAAAGAGAGCGCAAGTCTGTCCCACCTCACTCGAGGAACAAGCGCTATTGTCCACTGTCGAAAGCCTTTGCAGTGCATGTCTCGGCACGGCATGTGCAAGGTTTCATATGGGGAGAAGGGCGCTCATTCATTTCAAAAGGGCTTAAGCTGGAACCGCATGGCGCGATTTAGGGCGCGATTGCCGCGCGGATGGTAGGACGAATTTGGTTCTACGCGGAGTAGAAAAAAACGCCTCGCGCGGCGCGTCCCCTGACGTCACGGCCGGCGTCCACCAATCAGCGTGTAGTAAATTGTTATTTTGGTTTCTTGGTTTGCCAAAAGATGGCTCTGCTCTCCGCGCAAATCGGTGGAACCTTGTTTCGTCGGCAAAGCTGGTGCGCACGTCCAAGGAGCTACGTGCATTCACGCATCGTGTTCATTTGCGCGTAGTGTTCGGCCAAGATGGGCAAGAAAACCTTTAACGAGGCCCTAATCACCAAAGTGCAAAAAGCGTCGCGTCTTGTGGGACGTACGCAACCGACACTATACAAATAACATAACCCGAAAAACGCGGCGCAACAGCGCCGCTCCATTTTTCTCGTCCAGGTGCTAGCGCGTCGGCGGCAACGCGCCCGTTTGCCGCGCGTCGCGTTTTAAACGCTCCATGCGGTTCCGGCTTTATATTGACTATAAAAAGAGATATCCGCTATATTTTTGCAATGCTAGCGAACGCGATAAGTATACCAGCCCGCTAAAGTATCAACTGCTACTTGGCTTAATGCGAGAATGAGAATTCCTGTAGCTTGCTTAACTATACACAATAGTTAATTGCCTAAATGTTAGCTTCACTACAAAACAAAACATCCATACTCTCAGGAGCTGTCAGTCCTAAAAATTTTTAGCGAGCAGCACCTCGCAGTAAGCCGAAGCTTGGAGGCTGTCTCGTGCACGATGCCAACAGAACGAGCAGGAATTGTCAGATCTTTTCAGCATGACTACTTGCCTGTATGGATTCCAGCCTCTCCATGTAGGGCTGCGTGCGCATTGAAAACAACTGCGGTGACGCTCCCAGAGTGTCTTCGGCAACCTCCGACTGCTCCGGCAATGAGAGGCTGCTGTGTGTTCCTTCGCCAGCCTCCGGACGTACGTCATGTGCCCTGCGCTCGGGCTCCTGCGACCGTGTCAGAAATAAAATCCTCATCTGAATAACCCTGAACCGAATAAATTCGTGTCAACGCTCTTCACTGTCGCGTAATAATCTTTGTGTTGTGTGTTGTGTTGGATTTTATGGCGCATACACAACTCAGGCTGTCATTCGCCAAGCACATGGTATTTTGTGTTTGTTTGGTAGAAGCTCCAAGTAACTAAAACACAGGACATATCAAGAAGTGCATTCTCTCCCAGGAGGAATATGGGATGGAATGGTGTATGCTTGATGTAAAACAGTGTGCAGTGTCCTAGATGTCAGTCAAATTTGCCTACGTATGCGCATTGTTTTCGGCAGTGGCTCGTGTGGCTAAGGCATTCTTCTCTACAGCGGAAGGCAAACGACGTTGTTACAGAAGTGCATGACAAAGTGAATATTTAAAATAAATTATGTAGCGATTATAGCAATAATATGAGCATTATAATAAATCGTTACTTATCTAAATCAGCCCTTCATAATGGATAGCGTATGTCTTGTTCTCAAAAATCTGACTTCACTGAAATTTTGACAGTGTAAATTGCGTTTGCAGGCTATAAACATTAAGCATATCTTTTATGAATTCTTGCGTTATTATTTTGCTATGTCCAACTGCGATACCATACCATCGCTAGACGTTTTGTCAGCCGAGCGGTGAAACTTAATGGCGAAGAACTCGAGATGGAGGGATAAATCATATAAAGCGACTTTCCACAACTCTTCAAACTCTCTAGAAGAGTATACCCATCACCACACAAATTCCCAACAAGGCGGCAAGAAGTCGTCTGGACGAAAATACAGCCCAACTGCTTCCTCAACCATATGGTTTACGCAATCGTATATCCCACCAGCATAAGCTTATTCTACACTAGGTGCAGGAGAAAAGCCGACCTTAACTATATTTTATGGATTGCTCAGAGGACCCTCCTCCTGTGGCTCTCATGAAGCTCCCTCGCTTGAATCCCTAGAGGAAGTGCTGCGCGACGCAAACCACGGTGTACAATTGGGCAACGTAAACCACGCTGAAGTTGGCGCAAGGCACCAGTTGCTGGCGAATTGGCTGTTCCACTTAGAAGACTCAATAACTCTACTTCCAACAATAAAGCTTCCCCACTCTCTCTGCCAACTGGCTGTATAGCTGAGCCACTGCCGCTGCCTCTTGTGGAGAGAG
>JAJIZL010015150.1:0-13778 GCA_023969395.1 Amblyomma maculatum | reverse complement strand
AGTGCGCGGGACAGGAAGTCATCACTATTCAGCCGAACACCAAAGTCGCCCATATCGCCCGGATGAAGCCATCTTACTCTCGGGGGAATGACCAACTACCTTTAGTGAAGGTCTTCGACTGTCCACGAGGGAAATGTATAGTTCGTGAAGCCGTGGAAAACAGAAACAAGAGTTCGCGAAAAATTATTGTGCCGGATACGCAGCCATTTATAGCCTAGATCTTTGGTTTATTCATTTCTTTAGCACTCCGAAACTAACTCTTAATAATATACTTTGTAACCTTCTTATGCCTAGCAAACGATGTAGAACAATAAATGGTTATTTAGTCATGTCAATGTGAAGCTACACCAAGGGAAAGCTTCACAGCCGGGGAACACAAGAGAACTGAGAGATGATGCTTAATGAATTGAGGCAGACCTAGTGCGAGCGCTGCTGCCCGCGCCACTCCCGCCTCCTCCTCTTCCGGAACATTAGCCGGGGCCACCGAGCGATCGCCCCGATCATGGACGAACAAAGTTGTCGATGTTGATGATTTCATAATGAGCGTGTCTGCATGACTGAAGACGAAGAGGAAAAAAAGAATAAAAGGCTTGCCGGCATTATGATTGCGAATAAAGCCTGGCCGAGGACGCTTTCGCTCCACAGGTCGCTAAGACCCGATGGCGAGGGCAAGGCACGCACCGCATGGTAAGGCCAGGGAAACGTCTTCAAGTGTAGCGGCGTCTTGGGTAAAAGGGATATTGGTCACTACATCGGGTCAGTAGGTGTGATGCTAGTGGGTCCAGAACGGTTCAGGAGCATTGAACAGGTACGAGATCAGGCTCACGGACACACGCACACTTTTCTTTTCTTGATCACGTAAACAATACCACACGTACAGAGCCTAGCCTAGGCCTAATCATCATCATCAGCAGCAGCAGCAGCAGCAGCCTGATTATACCCACTGCAGGGCGAAGGCCTCTCCCATATTCCTCCACTTAACCCGGTTCTGTGCTATCATGATGGAAAATCGCGCGAAAGTATACGAAGGACGGCAGGAAGTAAGACACGGACAAGCGCTAACTCGCAACTGCAGGGTTTATTGCTGAAGCACGCAATAAATACAGGCCACATGAAAAAAATAACACAAAAAAACAAACGGGAAGAGAAGAGAGAGAGAGAGAGAGAAGCAGCCTCCTAAATGGGAAACTAGGTCATAACATAGACAGTGACACACAGTAACACGTGCCACTCATTGCTGGGGGGGGGGGGGGGGGGGGGGGGGGAAGATACAGCTAAGTATAGATAAGTAAAGTTAATCTAAAGTAGAGTCTCAGTATTCAAATTCGCAATCTACCAAGTTAACCGACGGTTCGTTGACACACAAATTTTGACATTTTTTAATATAGTAAGCCTCCATAATTTCACGAAAAAGCTTGTCACGATGTCTAAAAAGAACGGTGGCCATAGAAAAAACCGGTGTGCACTTTTGATTCCCCTTATGGTTCTCTTTAATGCTACAAGCGCGGCAATGCTCCGGAAGAATACCAGACTGTTCTTTTAAGGAGTTGTGGTGTTCCCCTAGCCTAACGTTGAGACACCGCCCCGTTTGTCCTATGTAAACGCCTCCGCAAGACAAAGGCAGCTTATACACCACGCCGATCCCACAGGGTACAAACGGCGAGCGGTGTCTAACGGAGCACCCACGCCTCTTTTTCTTGTCGCCGCCAGTTTCCTGTCGATTTCGAATATGAGAGCACAAACTGCTCAACTTTGTCGGTCCAGAAAAAACAACGGAAACACCATAGCGGCTTCCCACCTTCTTTAGTCCGTGTGCCATCCTATGGACATACGGCACGACCCCAACCTTTTGACGCTCCCGTGTAACAAGATTTGACTTATGGCCTGCCTTAATCCAATGCACCAGTTTTCCACAAGTCATCTTAATGACATGCATGGGATAGCCAGATTCCTTCAACCTGTTGACCTGACCAAAGACGCTCTTTTGTAAGGAATGAATACAGGATTTTGTGATTGCTGCTTTGAGACAGGACGTCGCGATACCATTCTTAATAATTTTTGAATGTCCAGAGGAAAAACTAAGAATTGCTTTGGCAGATCGGGGGCTGTAAGCCCAGCAAACGTGATCCCGGCATACGGACAGGGATAAGTCGAGGAACCGTAGTGTCAAATCTTTAGGCTGCTCAACGGTGACCTGAGCTGCAATCTACAAAAACCTTCAAAATGTCAGGAATGCTATGGTTTAGATCAGACTGAACAGTAAACACTAGGTAGTCATCCACATATCTGCAAATATTATAAACCAATCCAACTGAATTACGAAGAATATTCCTGTCCACCTGCGCGAGAAAAATATTGCTTAGTACGGGGGCAACGCACGAACCAATAGAAACACCAGTGCGTTGAATGTAGCAGCTTCCTTCCCAACCGATAACTGTAGATGAAAGATAAAAGGACAGAATTTCCATGAATGAGTATACAGACACACCGCAACTGTTCACAAAGGCAAGTTCATCGTTATCATTCATAATACAACCCTTAACACTTTTCATTAACTCATCATGAGGCATAAAATAATACAAATCTTCGACATCAATGCTAAAAACACCACACTGCCCTGGCTTCTTGGTCCTCACAAAGTCAACCAGCGCTTCCGAATTTGGGATGACGAATGGATCCAGCACGTTCAATGATGTCAGATGCTTCTGCAGGTAAAGGGCGACCGAGTGTTGCCAGGTGTGACGCTCAGAAACAATAGACCGGAAAGGCATGCCGGTTTTGTGGGACTTAGCTGTGAAAAACACCATCAACTGCCCAGCGTCTGCCTTCTTCACGGAGTTTTTTTTTTCTTGAACCAACATTTTGGTTCATGGCCCCTTTTCCCAAGCATTGCACCCCAGAAGAGCCCAGCATCAGGCCGGGGGAAATCTTGTACCCATTGGAAACCGGTGGGTACCCGGCGGCACTGGTGATCGAACCCCGCACCTCCCGAATGCGAGGTGCTAGCTGCATCCACTTGATTCCAGCGAACTTCTTAATCTCATCCGCCCACCTAACTTTCTGCCGCCCCCTGCTACGCTTTCCTTCCCTTGGAATCCAGTTTGTTACCCTCAGCGACCATCGGTTATCCTCTTTTCGCGCTACATGTCCTGCCAATGTCCATTTCTTCTTCTTGATTTCCACTAGAATGTCTGTAGCTTGAGTTATTTCTCTGACCTCAGTAATCTGCGATTTGCTGATGACATTGCCTTGCTAAGCAACTCGGGGGACGAACTGCAAATAATGATTAATGACCTAGACAGAAAAAGTAGAAAGGTGGGCTTAAAAATCAATATGCAGAAGACTAAGGTAATGTTCAACAGCTTCGGGAAGGAACAGCAGTTTACATTAGGTAGCAAAGTACTGGAAGTAGTAGGGGAATATGTCTACTTAGGACAGGTAGTAACCGCAGATCCGGACCATGAGAAGGAAATAACAAGAAGAATAAGATTGGGATGGAGCGCTTTTGGCAAGCACTCGCAGATTATGACTAGCAGCTTACCGTTATCGCTCAAGAGGAAAGTATACAACAGTTGCATCTTGCCTGAACTCACCTATGGGGCTGAAACGTGGAGGCTAACCAAGAGAGTTCTACTTAAGTTGAGGAAAACCCAGAGGGCTATTGAACAAGAAATGGTAGGGGTAACGTTAAGAGATAGAAAGCGTGCAGAGTGGGTGAGAGAAATAACTAGGCCTAATGGACTTGTCTAAAAAACGTCATACAGTTGCTTAGTCCCTGATTTCATCGCTGCCGGAGCAGGCGACCACGACAGTGCCCTGCAGTCCGGTTGCGTTGCTAGCCGGCCAACGGTAGAAGTTCCCTTTCCTGCCACGCTGTGCAAGAACCAGGCCCTGGATCTAGTACCTAGAGACCAGCAGCCGGGGTATGAAGCTTGCCCTGTTCACCGGGTTTTGCGGCGGGCCACACTCGTACGCGTGATCACCATCATCACGACCTCCCCCCTTTTCAAGACAGCTTCATGCAACTGAGGGGGAAACCGGTCGGAGGAGAATAAACTACTAAAGTGTAGAATAACCACACACAAAAGCTCGTTCAGACAATAATAATAAACATTGGTTCACAGGAAAGGAGAGGCGCAGTATCGATCACACTTGCTCTGTGGACACCTGACCTGCGACGTAAAGGGAGGAAGGTGGGAGTGAAAGTGGAAAGAGAGAAAGGAGAGCCTTAGTGAAGGGCTACGGAGTAATTGAGACCAGCTGTGCGTCTTTGTCGTGCGCTGTCATCGCACAGCGCACGGACGCCACTTCGTTTCGCCGCCATCGAAACGCAGCCACCGATGTCGGGTTCGAACCCGGGAACTCCGGCACAGTAGTCGGGCATCTTACCACTGCACCACCTCGGCAGGGCCAGACGCAAGCGGAAATTCTGATTTAGGTATTAGACTGTTCATACATTTGAGCTCTCGACTTGTAAGATGTTTTAGTAACCAGAACCACACCACTATACACTTCACACACAGCTCACAATACTAGCACCTGGATACGTTCTTAGGGTAGTGAACCCTGTATGTGCCCGATTGCCTTCTGGTCCTAGTAACAAGTTGGCTTTCCTCGACGAACTTTATCGATTCCTACGACTCCGGCTCGCAGGACGCTGCTTACGGGAATCGTCATCGGATGTCTCCAGGTTGATTGAGATGCGCTTAAATTCAGCAGCGGCTGATACTAGATGCGTAGTCGGAAGCTCTTTGTTGTTGCCGTACTTTTCCTGCTTAAGCTTCTGCAGTGATAGTTGGACATGATTTGGTGGGAATGGTGCCATTATTTGGCTTTTAGCACAGGCCCTAACAAGTCTTCTGGCGTTTCCTAGTTTATCAGGTTTACAAAACTCCTCATGGATGCAATCAGCGGTGTACCAGATTGCTTGCTGTTCGGATTTATTATGTTCATGCGCCATCTGTAAGAGTTGACGTCTGAGTGCCTCGGGCAAAACAACCTGTTTTATTATTCTTCCAGTCGCCGTGAAGTAATAGCGGTATAGGACTTTTCCTTCTTCACAGAAGCAGTACGTGTCCACCTTACCGGATCTGAACTCGTTATTGGTCTTAGGAAGAAGTCGTTTAAGTGTCGCATCCTTCGCTGCTCTTCAGCTAACTGGCGTTCCGTAATGTCAGAGCATTGCATAGGTTACCCATTCAACGGAGAAATTTGCCCTCTTGTGCATTGTCCACTGTAGTAACACAATGCTGTAATTTTTCGCATGAGAACTGTACTCTGGAAACGGGTGGTATCGTGTCATGCCCGCGAGCACGTGAGTTCACCTACTCTCAGTTCGGATAGTTAGAGAGGATATCGGTAAGCTGTCTAAGGAGACAAAATATTTGATTAAGAAACGCCAAAGTACGAAAGTTTCCATTCCAACAGACCAGATAGAATGGGCAGAGATATCAAATAAAGCTAATCTATAAGCGCAAAGTGGCCGATATAAGGAAGTATAACATGAAGAAAATTAAGCATGCTGTAAAGAACGGGGGAAGCCTTCAAGCGATGAACAAAAAATCGGGCATAGGCAAAAGTCAGATGTATGCGCTAAGGCACTAGGCGAGCAATGTCGTCACAGTTTGGGACAAGATAGTCAAAATAGCCTAGGAGTTCTATACTGATCTCTACAGCAGCCAACGAAGTCACGAAAGTAATGAGATTTGCGGTAGGGAAATGCAGTCAGACGTTCCGCCAGTGTGGAAGGACGAAGTTAAGAGAGCATTAGAAACTATGAAAAGGGCAAAAGCAGCTAAAGGGGATCAGGTAGCTATAGACTTGTTGTTTCCTGAGGTTTCCTTACACCGGGGATGTTTCCGAGCACAAGGTCGTTCAAGGGTCCTTAATGCAAAATGCTGTCACCTCGCCTGTGAAATATGGCGTGTCGACTCGCACCGGTAACTGGGTTTAGGTACCATCGAGAAGAGGCAATCTGCCTGTGCACCCACTGAGGAGTTCTTCGGGACCGGACTGCGGCAGGAACATTACTACCCGTGTCTCGAAAAAAAAAACGAAAGTCGTATCCTGCCACTAATCCTTTTGTAACCGCCATAGTTCCTGTTAAAGACTGAAGCGAATATCCTAGCTTTTAGGCAAGAACCATGCAGGCGCGAAACTTTCTTTTTAGACATTTTGTTAGTCGGGTGCACGTCGGCCCAGCAAGTAAGAAAAAGGGCCCACATAACAAGCGGCACTCTGTTCTTCCACTGGTAGCTGATCCCTGCAGTCCTCCGTCCTGTGCCCGCTATTTCCCTAAGAATTGCAACTTGCCTCTGGTAGAGGTCCGACAATGAAAATCCCGATGCCCTTCCCGGTTGCACAACATGCACCTTAAATGTGTCTTTCTCGACGGTTCAACGGAGCCCTCAATATAACGTCGCGCTTCATCAGGCCTCTTTCGGAACAGATCTGAGCTTCCAGGAAACAGACAAGGAGTTTCGGGCGGCAACATCGCAGGATTTGCTCAGCGATTAAAAAATCGCGCAGGTCTACAAATTGTTTAGGAAAACTCGCCATTTCAATCCAATGGTTGAAGTAATCAGAAAACCTTGCAGCTAACTGCGTTTCTGTCTCGCCATCTCCACTCCAGCTGTTCGAAATTTGTCATCATAGCCTTGGTCCGTGAATTTACAACGCTGCAGAAGAGTCTTTTTGACCTTATTATAGTCTAGGGAATCTCCTGCAGACATCCTGCCGATCACGAACAAGGCTTCACCAGGTAGGCACATGCTTACAGCCATAGCCCAATTATCTCGAAGCCAGTCCTGTCCCCGGTACCACATGCTCCAACCGCTGCAAATACGCATGAAAGTCGTCATGTCGCTCGTCGAATAGGGTTAGCAGATTTTGAGGGTTGAGAAGCTGGGCTTGTGGCGCTGACACTATGGGGTCGGCATCCTCTGTCGCGCTGTTCCTCACTCCTTCTTCGAGTCTGAGTCTCAATTCGGAGATTTATGTCTCTCAGATGCCACTCAGTCTCGCTCCGCAGCTAACCGAATTTCCACTCTTTCAACAGCACGTTTAGCCCTTTGCTCAGTGCGTTCCTTGTCTATCCAGTCTGTCAACTTGGCGCCGGAAAAACCCACCTTGGCGCCTAACGCGGCTAGACGCTCAAGTTCCATCTTCGCTCAAGCGTTGCTCAGCCCTCTCTCTAACTGATTATCTCCTCGAATCTTTTAAATTCTAGGAATCCTGACAGGCTCGCCAAATTGTGATGTTTCTAGTGGGCCCAGGTCCGTTTAGGAGCTCTGGGCAGGTACGAGATCAGGCTCACGCACACATTCACGCTTTTCTTTTCTTGACTACAAAAGCACTACCACACGCACAGAGCCTAGCCTAGACCTAATGAACATGTCCAAAAAAATGTCCTACTGTTGCTTAGCCCCTGGTTAAGTTGACAACGGAGCATGCGACCCCGACGATGCCCTGCATTTCGATGGAGGTGCTGGCCGGACAATGGTAGAAGGTTCCCTTCCTGCCATGTTGTGCAGGAACCAGGCCCTGGATCTGGTTGCCAGAGGCCAGCGGCCGGGGTATGACGCTGTCCCTGTTCACTCGAGGCGGCTAAATACCAGGTTCTGCGGCAAGCCACGTCTGCAGTACGAGCACTGTGGCAAGCCACCCAGTGCTCGTACTGCAGTGGGTGAGACCCGGAACCTGCAAGTGCCAGGGGGTACTGCAGCGGGTCACACCAGGTATTGCAGTGGGTTACGCCCGGTTACTGCAGCGGCACAAGTGTGGCGGTCAGACGCGATAGTGAAGTCGAGCTGCCTCCGGGAGTTAGTCACACAGTGGCAAGTGCTGTGCGGCACCTGACCCCGGACCAGGTGCCCGGGAGGTGCTGGTTAGCCGGCTTTTGACGCCAGGCCCACAACGGTGAAGTCAACCGCCCAGCGACGCTCTGGAACGTCCGTCCCGCTCCCCTACCTCAAAAAAACTCACGTGCACTGGCTCGCCCCACACGCGGCCGCACGTAACTTCTTTTCCACGAGCAACCCGCGCACTCGCACGCGCGTAACCATCATCACATTAGGGTTACATGGTCGTTTTGTTCTCTCGTTGTGTCTTGTTGTCATGTGGGGGCGTTGGGTGAGTCTCTCTATCGCGTCATGTGGCTGGCGCAGGGTACGAGGTCGGGGAACGGCAAGATCGTGCTGGGTCCGGCAGGCTGGGGACCAGAATTGCGATTCCTTCTAACCTTCTGCCGAGGGCACAGAAGACGCAGGGCGCCAAAGCTCCGGTCCAGGATGAGGAGTGATGACGTACTTGCACCTTCAGCCAAATTTTACGGGGCGCCAAGCCGATTCACGGAGACAACAGAGAGAGACTATGGTCGATGATTGAGCAATTATTTAATGAATCGAGGCAGCCCTAGCGCGACCTCTTCTTCCCGCACGACTGCCCGCTTCTTCCTTGTCCTTAACAACAATATGTCGTGCTCAAATCGAGGTAAACGCGTCAGCGCGATGAAGCCGTACTTTTTTTCCTTGTGTAAAGGTTTTCCACTTTTACGATGTCGCCACGCTTTTCTCATTACTGAGCTCAATATCCGTCAGGAACATGGCAATATATTTCCTTGTGAACTGAGCTTTGATAAGCACGGCCTTTTTTATGAGCTGCTTTCTCTAATGAAGCTAATATCTCTTTTTCGACAGAAGCAGAGGTCAATAAATCTTGCAAGAACAGTATAATATAGAATACTAGTCACCTCTATTCGTTGAGTTGTTCACGTGTTAAACAGCACTTGTCGCACTGCGTATAGAAGTTAGGTATAGGTATCAGCTGGGCAAAGATACCGGCACACACAGGGTTTTAACGCCTTCAGTTGGCACGAGAGTAGTTTTCTATCTGCCCGGGAGATCGGAGGAAGCATTATGTTGCAGTCTACGTTGCTTACTTGTTTGATGGTCGCTATTGGAACAATGTTTAGGACGGACGGTTGAAAGTCTAGAACACAGCAACCACCCTTTACTCTATATACAAACTAAAAATAATAGAGGACAATAGGTCAGGCCATTCGAAAGGCTCAACCTATGCAGGAGGTTTTAATCATGGCTGCGGAGGCCATTTTGTTTGATACTAATAAGAAGGCAGTTTTTTGTGATATTTGTGTGTGGAAAATAGCCTGGTGCTCCCGGCCTACTGACGCCCTAGGCACAAAAGCCTGTGCTCCGCGCGCTCTCGCATGCTTTTTGTTCTTTTTCCGAGTGTGTGTGCACTAGGTTGCGCCCCAACGACGCATTCCCAGTTGTTGAGTGCTATTTGATGAATCACGGTGGTGAAATTTGACAAGCGCGGAGCATACAGCCGCAGGGGCTGCAAATGCGGCTGTATTAGGACACGCTGCATCGCGTTATTATTGTGGCGACGGCCCCTCGCAGCCGGGCATGACGTTCTTCGACCTACTCGGTATGTGTCGTCTATCTTGGCCCTGCACTGAAGACACACCGGCGCCAAGCTCCTGGACGGAACCTGTCGCGGTACCTGGCGTGAGTGGCTGCTTCCTCCGCAGCCCTTTGTGCTACGTTATGTTGTGCGCTGTAAGCGCGAAGTTTCGTTTCTTGGTAGTCAGACCCTCGTTGTAATCGCCACTGTGTTTCTTTCCCATTTATTTCGCTACAATGCCTGCGTAGCACTTTTAGTGTTTTTTTTTTATCCCGGAATAAACCGGGGCTTTGTTCTCAATATCCGTGGCATTTTACACGTCGGGTTATTCAATTAAAGAAGGCGGTGCCTTCAAGACCCTGGTGATCGAATTTTCATGAGACCTCCAGAAAGGAATCTCCCATATCCAGAGCAGGATCGGTAATAAAACCATCTAAACAAAATCAAGCCATATATTTTGAGGCAATCGACAACACAAAAAAAGTTATTTGAATCTCAAGGAGTGATCGTCTTCTAACAACACTTTGTAACCACTACACTTGAAGTCCGTCATCCGCACTGACGCACTTCAAGCAGTACATCTGCTCCGACGTGTCAGCCGCTGCCCTAAAATTTGCCAGGACATCCACCAGCTTGCGGCGCGCATCCCACAATCAATACGCATTGAGTGGGTCCCACGGGATCTGCTGCCTTCTCAAAGTCAAGGTGATTTTGCAACCCGCCTCGTGAACCAAGACGCATCAATCCCACGGCTTCTCGAAGTCGACGACGCTACCCTCCTTTTGCCAAGAAAGGAGCACCTCCGGCGCCGCACACGTGCACTTATCCCTCCGTGTGCGATATCCCTTCCCCGCGGTCTCACCCGTGCAGAGGAGGTTGCGCTTAGGAGGATCAGGGTCGGTGTTGCCCTTACACCAGCTGTAACTAGGACGTGGTCATACTTCCAACACTTATATCCTCGCCCAGGATGCCCGATCTGTAACAACGAAGATGTCGAGGCCGACATCCACCACTTGCTGTGTGACTGCCCAGCACTCAAGCCAACACGAATCCGGCACCTGAGCATAGCTGGCCTTTCAGCAACCAATCCTGCCTCATACGTCACTTGGACGCAGGGACCTCATCATCGCTCACTTCTGGACTTCATAAAATCAGCCAACCTTTTTCCATTCATTTAATCATTTATTCATCCTTCATCTCATAACCTACTGATGCCCTGAGGCAATAAATATCGACTTAAAAAAAAAAACCACTACTCTACGCTTTTTGTGCTCGTTTTGTTTTAAACTCTAGGGCCATAAAACAATAAAACATTTTTATTATGCAGTTTGTCTTCTAATTTATTATTTTTCTATTGGGGGCCTATGTATCATCTCGTATTTCATACCAGTTAAAGCGCCTGTTCGAACGGTCCATACTATAGTTTTTCATACTTACGAGTTTCTTGGTAAAATGACGTCATATTTTTATTGTATTCATTGTTTTTAATCAAGCAATGTTGCGGTTGGGTTAATATCACTGATATATCTAATTTGCTCTGTATCAAATCCTCATTGTTCCATCAACTGTCACCGCGTATTCATTTTCTTTTTATCACCATAGTACACCGCACCGCTCAAATGAAGGTCCGCTAGCCCCCGTAGGGGAAACTAAAGGCATCAACCTAAGGAAGTGAGGTTGCTACAACGAAGCTCCTCCGCCGCTGACGACGAATGACGTGGCTGCAACTTCTCCACCGCCGCTACTCATGACGGCAGCATCCACCACTACACGGCCAGATTGCAGGCTTGTAGTGACTTCGGTACACGAAGTAGCGGAGATCGGACACGAAGGCCCACGTGCAATACAAGGACATTAACAAATGACCATGAAGTTTTTATAGACGGTTGCGCGGTTACTGTCTTAGTTGACGCAGAACTGACTATTCTGTCATCAGTAAGCCGTTCGCCACCTAGCTCAAGAAAGTGAAGACCACTTGGATAGCCCGTTAATTTGTACTACTGGCGGTAACTTTATTACTCTGCCAGGGAAATGCACAGCAATAGATACAGTAAGTGGACGTACAAAGCCTACTAGTTTTGTCATCCTACAGCAATGCTCACGTCATGTAATCTTAGATATGGATTTTCTCAGTGAGTATCGGGTGATCATCGACCTTAAATCATCAAGCTTTAGGCGGACAACGCCACACATACTACGACGATGTCCACGCAACCTGTCGTTCTAAACGTCCTCGACTGAGTCCTAACTATGCCACCCTAATGAAGTGCCGTCGCTTGCGTGGGCACCGCCGACATAGCAACCACCAAGGCGGCGCCGAAGGAAACATACAGTTGCTCTTGCAATCAGGCCTCGGCTTCGCAATGTGGATCACCAGTTCCGGAACGAACAAGCTGAGGCGCTGGTGAAAAATTTCTCAGAAGAATACTGCCACATTAATAAAGGAATGGCGATCGCTTTTCTTGATGCGCTAGGATACACCAGAAATGTATTCGCTTAACAGACAAGCTCGAAGACGATGCACCCACTGGAAGAAATCTGCGCACGTTTGACGTCAATCCAGCACAACCCCAAAGCAGGTAAGAACAGATGCGGACCAATCTCCGAGAATAAAGTGAATGCTTTTCGTCAGCTTCGGAAGTGCAACATATGAACACGCTAGACCTCACCGACAAAGCCCCTACCATGTAGCTTCGCGAGAACGCCAGGCCATCCTCGATTAAGTCGAAGAAATGCTTCCAGAAGACGTTTTCCAGCCATCAAATAGCTACTGGGTGGCGCCAGTCGTTTTGGTAAAGAAGAAAGACGGCACCATTCGCTTACTTGCCAATTAGCGCCACTTGAACAGCATAACGAAAAAAGATTTCTACCCCTTCCCCCCCTCCCGCATCGGCGCACACTGGACCAGTTTCGCAACGCTAAATACTTCACATCCATTGACCTAAAAAGCGGCTAATGGTAATTGGAGATCGACTAATAAGATCGCGAAAAGATAGCATTCGTCACACTAAACGGCTTATCTGATTTCAATGTGATGCCATTCGGTCTCTGCTCCGCACAAGCTACGTTTCGAAAGGTTATAGACATTGTACTGGCGGGCTTGAAGTGACAGATGTTTCTTGTATACTTGAAGGATTTCGGTGTCTTTTCGTCAAGCGTTAAAGACAACCTAAAAAGATTTCGTACAGTGCTCGAAGCGATTACGTCATCAGGACTTGAGTTGACAAAAGAAAAATTTCACTTCGTCTACGAGGAACTGCGGTTCTTAAGCCACATTGTTTGTAGGGATGGTGTTCGCCCACATCCGAAGAAAACAGCTGCGATCGCAGTTTGCACCGCCTGCCAAAAGCTGCAGCCAACTATTCGACGACAGAGATTATCCTGCCATCATTTAGAAAAATTAACATTTCGCCCTTATTTGTATGGATGACCAATCAAGTTTGTAAGGGACCACCAGGCTCTGTGCTGGCACGCAAACATAAAAGATTCCTTCAGTTGCCTTGCGCGATGACTGCTGCGTTTCCAAGAATTCGACATCACATTCGTCTACAGGTCTGGCCACACGCATTCCGATGCAGACTGCTGTCACGAGCACCATTGACTCGCCGCCTTAAGCTGATGACAGAGACGGCTTCTTGGAACCAGTAAGCGCCAGCAGCTTTGCACACCAGCAGCGCTCGGACCCTGAGTTTAAATAGCTGTCACATCACATAGAAGAATGGTCGCTTCTCCTGTTGTGTCAGGCATAATGTATTGTCATTCGCCTTAACAACGACATCGTCGCGAAGAATTATTTCGCACCCAACAGAACCTCGCAGCTTTTTGTTGTTTCCAAAAACCTCACATAGGAGATTCTGCATGAGCTGCACGATGCGCTGACAACAGGGCATCTCGAGTTTGCGCGCAGAGGAGAAATATTACTGGCCACGGTTGCCTGGCGTTTTTGCTCCTTATATGAAAATGTGAAAACGTGTCGTGGGGGTGAACGACGCAAGACACCCTGAATTAGATCAGCTGGTGCCCTGAATCCAATACCGCCCCCGATTAAACCGTTTCAGCAAATTGGTATGGACCTCCTCAGCATCTTTCCAACTTTATCAGCGCAAAACAACTGGACTATCACGGCAACCGATTACATGACCAGCTACGCTGAAGCAAAATGTCTGCCCAGGGAAGTCTGAGTTCCTTATATGTCGCCCCACGACCTGCAGATGCCATTCCACACCCATTATCATTTAAATCGATGGCGTTCCTGTCAGGACGTGAGTACGCTAGAGGCTCTGGGACTTCACATCCAGAAAAATTCGACAGGAGTGTAACTCTCAAGAAACTAAAGCGGGTCACAGGCGCGA
>JAJIZL010015148.1:2966-37263 GCA_023969395.1 Amblyomma maculatum | reverse complement strand
AAAAAAAAAATGTATTCAACACGCTTCAGCTAAGTGTCATTAACATGTCAAAGTCATCCTACACGAGTCCGTAGCCGCCTTAAAGGCGCTCGCAGTATGCCACGCCAAAGTAAACACACCCTGCCAAGGGCGCTGGCGCCCATGTGCGCACTCATAGCGCCCTCCTGTGCCAAGCGCGTCGACAAAATTGGAAAGAGACGGCGGAAGCTGCGGACGAAGGAAAACGAAGGCTGGGCAAGGGAAAGCAGAAGGAAAGGAAGCGGAAAGGAAAACGTGGGAAAGAGGGAGTTCCGGTTTCGGCTGTTCAGTGAGTGAGCGCGCGTGTGAGTGCCCGATATCGGGAAGTGTCTTCTCAGCTGCCGGCCACTTCGCGCGGTTCTTTCGGCGGCGGATCGTCGTCTGCGGCGTGTGGTCGGCAACTCGTTTGGCGCCCATTGAGTGCCCGTACGGTCGGATGGTTTCTATGTGTTGTGTACCCGACTATTGCAAGTTCTGAACGACTGCTTCGATATGTACTGTTTCACGTCTGTGAGCACAGTTGTAGTGGATAGACCCACGTGCGGTGAAGGAGATTGTTAGGTTCTTGCTTGTCATGAGTCGTTGAAACTTAGACATTTACCAATGTGCGCTCAGCTTAGAAGTCTGCGGACAGTTGTCACTATGTGAAGGGTATTACACTTTTGCCTCGTCAACACTTCATTTGCCTGGGAGAAAGCTGAGATAGGTGAAAAGAGCCGCCGTTCCATTCCTCGTCGTCCATTCTGGTAAGGACCGTTTTTGCGTTATTCATAGCTCGAGCTTATTTTATAATTATGCAGCACGTTTCCTGCGCACAATTTATGTCTACCACATAGCTGACATATCCTATCTTATAAATCAGCGCAGAAAAATAGTTACTGTGTGAGGCAAATATCATCGTTAAGGAAATACGTTCCAGTTTGAACCATCAAGGCTGCACAAACATTGAATACTTTGATTTACTTTTGTTCTAAACAAAAAAATTCATTGTGTGGTTTCAAGCACTTTCTGTACTTTGAAACCCTATTTAGTTGTTCTAGATAAAAATATATATATTGCAGAGAAACTTCGAGCCAGCGGTTTATGCATGCCTTAACGTTCACTAATCAATATTTAACTAAGTCGTCTTTCAGTGTATGCATGTAGCACTGCCTTTGGATGGTTTCCATATTTCTTTTTTCTTTTGTAGCTTACATAAGCTGCAATATCTACAGAAGTAAATGACTCGCGTTTAGATATTTCAGCTCCTTGTGCTTAGAACATCACATCTGCAAAGGTTCCGTTTTTAGATTAGTCTGTTTGCAATTGAATGCTTACGATTGATCATGGGTTCGATATAAATATCTTAGTGACTAAATTTGAATCCTTTCATTGAATATTTATTCTTTTACTTGCTATCTCACGCTTCTCATCGTGATAAATTTTGTACTGGTAAGGCAGAAAATACTAGGCATAAAATTTCGTTATACACTATAACGTGCACTACATGTTACCGAAGAAAAGTATGTTTTTCAGACAGTGTATTCCTTCTTTCGAACGTCCTGATACACCATCATGAGACCTGGGATGCATTTGAGGTCAGAGTTCTTTTAGCTTTCTAGATAAGTAAACTTAAATATTTAAAAAAGATTTCTCAATGCCTTAATTGCTTCAGCACAGTGCGAAGTCTAATATATATTGAAGTACTACTTTACTACTTGTTTCTCCGGCAGATGCATCAACGCCGCGATTCTGAACATACCTTTGGTTTAAAGTCGAAGTTATTCTTAAAACAAATAATTAAACTTGAAATTCAAACTCTACCCTAACCAATATTCTGCACAGAGTGCAAAATCAAAGCAGGTTTCACTTTTTACACGCAACCAAAGAAAACGAAAGCCAAAATACTTCAGAACCATTATATAAATTTCACTTGCCGCAAACTAGCGTGCTTGAAAAAAAAAACACCATTCATAGTCAGCAAAAACAAAATATGTAAGAGCTTTTAAATATTATCTGGATCTCTCGTACATCATTTTTCTGTATTTGTGCAGTAGTTTTTGTTGGCATCACTTTTCTGCAGTCGGTAGCTTTTCTGTTAGAACTACACAGACTTCTTTTGGTACAGAAAAATTTTGTTTTCCTGGGAGGGTCAAATTTCGTTGTGATAACTAAAAATTTTCTCCTTTATATTTTTCAGCCTCGTGTAAGAAGTTAAACCTGCTTTCATTTTGCACTCTGTATAGGATACTGATAAGGGCAGAGTTTGAATTTTGACTTCGATTATTCGTTTTATGGATTACTTCGACTTTAAACCTAAGTTATGCTCTTGCAGGTATCTGGAAATAGCAGAAGCAGTACTTTCTTGTCTGGCAGATGCACCAGCGCCGCGATGCCGAGGGCCGCTTTGTGTACCTCATTTTTCGGGAACATTTTACACGGAATTTAAACAATATAATTTCATCAATGCCGAAAAGGCACCTCCAATATAAGTCAATCATATTGCACAATCGTGTTTTGTGAGGACGAACGCTCTGTCATAGTCATATTGGCTCAAAATCTAATATACAATGTAATGTACAGAATGCACACAGACTGGTTTACGCAGGATATGATGGTCGGAAGGAATGCGCAACCCGGGAGAAAAGAAAATGATTTCGATTAAACAGAACACTTTCAGTATGGCGAACAATTCGCTTGTGGCGGAATAATATGAAACGTCACTTTCGGAATGATTGTACCAAGAGCGGAAATTGAAATTTCAGTTCTGGTTTTAAAGATGACTAACTTGCTGCTGCACTACCACTCGCTGTCACGGACACAGAGAAAGAAAACCGAACATAAAGCAATGAATTATCATACTCTCATGTTTACGGCTTGCTACCGGTATGGCTGGTGTTGCTGAAAAAAAAATATATTTGTTTTCAAGAGGAAAACTAAGGGTGAAAATCGAGAAACAATTTTATTTTAATATATCCGTTGTTTAAATAAACTCTACCGCCTAGAACTGAACTAAAGGGTTGTATAAAAAATAAAAACAGCAATATTAAGAGCAGAATATTGATCCTGGTGTCATTTTTGCTTCCAAGAAAAGAGTGAGAATAAGACAATAAGATTAGGAAATAGGTCATTTGGAGCGACAAAGGTATTTTTATTCAATAACGTTGTTTATTGCCTGAAGGAAGAACGGGAGTTCAGAAAAAAAGAAACAGGGTTGTTAAATAAATGAGAAAAGGTGTTCTTCGAGGAAGTAAAAGAGTATTTTTATTTCACGCAGTATCACGTGTTTTTTCTTTGTTTCTTCAGTAGCATGAAGTGCGATCGCTGTTTCAATAAAATAAATTGAGTGCATGCGGAGAGTTAATCCTTTGATCATTCTTTTTATCTTTTTTATATTAAGAAACTCTTTTGTTTTTCTAGGCTACAAAGCTTCAGAGCATTTAAATATTTGGCTGGCAACAAACCAGCAAGCTAGAAAAAAAACAACACCCTGCATCTTGAGTAGAAAAAAATGTAAAAGCCGCAATTTATTATCTGGTTCAATCGTAATGTCACTTTTCTGTAGTTGTGGAGCTGTTTTTTCGGTAGCACATTTCTGCAGTCGATAGCTTTTCTGTTAGAACAACACAAACTTCTTATGCTACTGGAAATATTTGTTTCCAAGCGGGGGTAGAATTTCTTGCGTGCACAAAGTGAAACCGGCTTTGATTTTGCACTCTGTACAGGATATTGATTAGGGCAGGTAAATTACTGCTGAGTCGATAAAAGCTTCCTGTTTTTACTCTTTCGTGATATGATGTAGTGAAAACTCTTCAGACGCTTAAATGTACATTTTAGTTGTAAAATGCAAAAGAAAACGCTCTTAACAGTCCTTCAGAATTTTTCAGCCACTGCTTGAAAATATTTAAGGGAATTTTGCAATGCTAAAGAAGATGTAACTCACTGACTTAATTTAAAAGCTTCATATTTTGTATTGATTACTCTCTAGAGAGCATTCATATTTTACTGTATATTTATATAAACAAAACCTTTTCGGACTGAATCACTCGATGCTTCAAAAGGTTTTTAAGGTGCTTTCATTTACATGAACATTAGAAGAAATAGCAAGACCTGCAGTTATTAGCAGGAACAACAGGAACTATAGGTAGCACTTTTGTGGAGATGATTGGGACAGATATATACTCTGGAGGGTACAAAGAATGCTAAAAACTGATAAGCACTGCTAAAGTTAGGAAGCAAATTTAATGATACTCCTTTATTTGTAGTCATTTCTTGCCAATCTCCACTAAAAGGACACATTTTCAAGTCAATTCCTTCAAGAGATAATTTTGGAAATACGCTTGGCCGGAGTGCCCCATATTTTCCTGCTTGATAGTAGGATCGTTACAGCTGGTGCCCTTGAGTGGTTAGAAGCCCGTCAAGAAGATTACGCAGGAAATTCCTGATACAAATTACCTCTCACTCAGTGAAAAACAGACAAGCACGCACTTTCCTCCTTTAAGGCCCCGACGCGACCGCATTAATGGCTGGTGTATGCGTCTTCCTTTGCTAATGGTCGCGTAGACTAATGAATTGGATGCGAAGGGAAGGAGAGTGTGGCAAAGGAATGTAGCACAATGACGTGACCGGATGAGGTTAAAATATTTGCAGAGTTAAAGTGGATGCACATAGCATAGGACCCGATTAGCTGGAGGAGTATTGGAGAGGCCTTCGCCCTGCAGGGGGCATTGGCGGGTGATGATAATTATGATGATGATGAATTACTCACCTCCTAAAAAGCACTTAGTACATGCTCACTATAGCGCAGTTATAAGCTGCTACATTATGTCCAAGAATCCGTCTTTTTCCCTAAGCAGTTCTGCACATGCTCGCCCATTTCCTCGTTGAAAACGAAGTAACAGCCCAGCTGCGCACACACAATTCTTGGCCTCTGTGATCTGCGCAGCCGGAGCCGATCACACAGGCCATACGAAGTTCATGTTCATTACAGACTTTTATGACAGGTGGCGGTACGTAAGTGTCAAGTAAACGCATAGCCACTTCGCGGGCACCTGCGCCTCCCAAGGACGCATGCAGCCAGTAGCAGGCAAAAGAACCACTCCGCAAAGGGCGCCACATTTTGTGAAACAGGCAGATAGCCAACAAGATGTATAATGTTTTGCCTCAAGTAAGCATATATGAACCTGAACGCAGGACGAATAGCCTGCGTTATTTGAGATTCAAGGGTCGCGAAAGGTTTTCTTCCCGTCTCACAACCTATGAGTGCAGCTTTTCAAGTTGGTTCAGGGGTTTCGGAATGAAAGAGAACGTAGCCCCCAACCTCTTCCCCACGATGTCAGCTCTCAGCAACCACGTCTCAGTACTATGCCCATGATTCTTCACTCACAGCGCCGGCACGAGATTTCTTGACGAAATGCGCAATTAACGCTGTTGAGTTGATTATAGCAGACACATATTAAATAATCGATTTAGAAATTGTGCGTCCCTGCTTCTTTAGCGCAGGAGTAGCACCAAGTAGCGAACAGAATGACTTCGAATACTTTTCTCAAAAACAATTTTTTCCTCTTTAGTGAGCACAGAAAACATTGACGTTTAGTAGTCTAGCTGTGCCGTTACAGTAGAGCAAATTGCTGTTTTATAGTTAAAAATATTTATTTGATTTTCTCCCTACAGGATAGCCTTCCTTGCACTGGGAATTTTAAGATGGGCAGTATTTCAGAGTGACCAAATATTATTAATAGAGCCTAGACTAATTAATAGGCTGAACAGAAGTGTTTTTGAAAGCTGATAATGATACCTGTTTGTTTAAAGTTACAGGTGCAGTGGAAGTGCGATTATATCTAGTTTATTTTACGTGAAAGGTAACTTAGCAAGTTGCTATTGCGGGCCGCGAATTAATGAAAAACGCAGCAATGCTTGCACATCAAACTATTTTCAGAGATTCGTCAGAGACTTCTAATTTAACACAAGCCCACCGCACCTGAAAGAAATAAAAATCAGAAGAGTGCATACTATATTACATTCCATAGAGCCTATACAAGACTTCGTGTAGACAAAAAGAGGCATTATTATGCAGTGTAAGAAATTGAAGGGTCAGGCATTACATTGTTTGCAGCCTAATAATACGAGTACTGACCACGCATTTTGCAATAAATGCCTTGGCAATCTATACCGCAGACATATCGATCACGGCTTCCTCAGTGAAAGGCCGCTGTATCTTGAGTGCATGCCTTGTTTCATTTTAAATTTTTCTACCGCATTTTATTTTCTTTTTGTACGATGTCCAAGTATTGTCAACGCTCGTCCCTTCGAACTTTATTGCTCGGTTTTACCTCTCAGTGTGCAATAGGACGCAACCCGTCTCAAGGGTGGACCAGGAAGTACGACACGAACGCACACCAAGTATACACTGTATCTTCTTCGCAACTTAGCAGCTTGTGTTGTCCGTCTTTCTAGCCCAATTTTTCTTGAAGAACGTCTCAGTAATTCATTGTGATTGCCCCATATACAGTGCAGAAAGAGTGTCTCTGCCGTGCGCTGGAGCGTCTAGATGGACGCCCACTGACTGAAATCAAAATTCTAGGACACTGGCCGCGGCGATTGTCGTCGGGGAAGGCCTCCCAGACACTGCTCCGCTTCATGAAAACCACAGGCCTGATCGATAGGCTGTGATTTTGCTGTGATGTGACGTGGCGTGATGTGACGTTATATGGCTGTGATGTGACTATACTGATTTCACCTATCCCTCTATTACTCATCACGTTTATATCCCCTTACCACCTTCCCTCATTGCAGAGTAGGAAACCGGTTACTTCTTCCCGTTAACCGCTCTGCCTTTCCTCTTCCTCAACTTCTCCTTCTCCTGTCCTCCCAGTCTTTCATAATGCTGAAAATGTTATAGAACCGATTACTGCGAACGCTCCATCTGCTATCACTCTTGTGTATACTTACTTCTAAAGAGCAAAACAAGGCAGCGCTAACCATTCTCGAGATGCATGACAAGCAATCAGAATTTTGCTTCGAGTGGGGGCGGGCTAAGAAGTGTTCAGTTCTAAGCACGTTTTTCCTTTGTACAAACTACGTTCCCGGATGTGCTTCACTGGAATGTTCAAGGAACAAGTTCCAAGAAAAATGGTACTTGCGCGTGCCGACAAAACAGCTTACCATTGAGGCTTTGTTCGTCCCCTCAGGAATAAAGCAATCATTAGTCTTCTTCAAGAACCCTCGCTGCCTGACTTCTCCCGCACGCTGCCACGAAATTCCTCTGCTTAAACACAGGCCTTAAAGGACTGTTAGCTCGAGAATTTCAAACAGCTTCCATCAATCAATCTTAGGAAGGCATGAGCTCCAAAGTCAAGACTACCGCACGTTCGATGCTCAGTGCGTGCACTTGAGGTATGGAATTCTTTCTCACCTTGCAAAAAAAAAAAAAGAAAAGAAAATAATATGTACGTTAAACTACATCATTTGAACATAGCCGCAAAAATCATCATATCTATAACTGTCAGCACAACCTCTATTTCTTCAGTATAATGTGTTTTATTTTGAAGGATGGCGTTATCTTGAATAAAAGTGAATATTTTATGTGTGATCATCTGAAACGTTCTAGAAAGAGTACTGTTTAGCCTTTTTTTATTTTTCAAGAATTCAAAGGGTAAAATTTCAGACATATGAATGGAAGCCAAGAAGAAAGGGTGTAAGATTTGATGTACCAGACACGACTTGAGTGACCATCGCTTCGGTGCAAAGACCTTTTGAAAAATGCATTTAGTGGTGTATTCTGGATTAGTTTGAAATTGTCAGTGCAAGAACTAATACACCAAAAATTTCATCTCAAGATACTCTCTGTATCTAAGTCGCACCTATAAATCTTCTATCAACATATTATAGAAGCTCATAAAAATTGGAACATGACTAGGCAGCTCTTTCAACTGAAATAAGCCTCCAGCGGTAAATATATAGCGGGTAATATAGATGAATTCTATAGTATTAATGAGAGGGTGGCAGGCATCGTAATTAGGCTTAATAAGCGGTATAAACTGAAGGTTGTACAGGCCTACGCACCTACATGTACTTATGATGACCAGGCAGGTAAAAGCTTCTACGAAGATGTAGAATCGGCAATGCGAAAAGTAAAGACGCAGTATACTGTACTAATGGGCGAATTCAATGCCAAGGTAGGGAAAAAGCAGGCAGGAGACAAGGCAGGAGACAAGGCAGGAGACAAGGCAGTAGGTGACTATGGCATTGGTACTAGGAATAGCAGGGGGGAGTTACTAGTTGAGTTTGCAGAGCGCAATAACTTACGAACCATAAATACCTTCTTCAGCAAACGGAAGAACCGGAAATGGACATGGAAAAGTCCCAACGGGGAGACTAAAAATGAAATCGACTTCATAATGTGTTCAACCCCCGGCATTATGCAAGATGTAGAGGTAATCGGGAAAGTGCGATGCAGTGACCACAGGATGGTGAGGTCCCGAATTAGCCTAAATCTTAAGAAGGAACGCAGAATATTAGTAAGAAAGAAACCCATCAACGAATTAGCGGTGAGAGGGAGGGCAGAACAGTTCTGGATCTCGCTACAGAATAGATATTCAGCTCTAACCGAGGATGGCGAGATTACCCTAGAAGCAAGGAACAATAATTTCAGAGATATCATTACTGAGTGCGTGGTAGAAGTAGGCGGTAGGATAGTGAGAGAGGATACCGGTAAGCTGTCTAAGGAGACAAAAAATTTGATTAAGAAACGCCAGAGTATGAAAGCTTCCAATCCAACAGACAGGATCGAATTGGCAGAGATATCAAAGCTAATCAATAGGCGCAAGGTGGCCGATATAAGGAAGTATAACATGGACAAAATTGAGCATACTGTAGAGAACAGGGGAAGCCTTAAAGAGGTAAAGAAGAAATTGGGCATAGGCAAAACCCAGATGTATGCGATAAGGGACAAGGCGGGCAACGTCATCACGAATATGGATAAGATAGTCAAAGTAGCCGAGGCGTTCTATACAGATCTCTACAATAGCCAGAGTAGTCAGGACCGTAATTAGATAGGCGGCAGGGAAAAACAGTCAGACGTTCCACCAGTAACGAAGGACGAGGTCAAGAAAGCATTAGAAACTATGAAAAGGGGGAAATCAGCTGGAGAGGATCAGATACTATAGATTTGATGAAGGACGGGAGGGATATCGTGCTAGAAAAACTGGCCACCCTGTATACGCAGTGCCTGGTGTCATCGACGGTACCGGAACCATGGAAGAATGCAAATAAATATTATCCTCATTCATAAGAGAGGGGACTCTAAGGACCTCAAAAATTACAGACCAATCAGCTTACTGTCTGTTACGTATAAGGTATTTACAAAGGTAATCGCTAATAGAATCAGGACAACCTTAGACTTCAATCAAGCAAAGGATCAAGCAGGGTTTCGGAAACGATACTCTACTATCGATCATATCCATACCATCGATCAGGTGATAGAAAAATGCTCGGAATATACCCAGCCCTTATACATAGCATTCATTGATTAGAAAAAGCATTTGACTCAGTTGAAACCTCGGCGGTCATGCAGGCTTTGCGAAATCAGGTGGTAGACGGGCCGTACGTGAAAGTGCTGGAAGATATATAAAGTGGCTGCACAGCAACCATAGTTCTGCATAAAGAAAGTAACAAAATTCCCGTAAAGAAAGGTGTTATGCAAGGAGACACAATCTCCCCAGTACTATTCACAGCTTTCTTAGAGGAAGTAATCAGAGACTTGGAATGGGAGCAGTTAGGGATAAGGGCAGATGGAGAATACCTCAGTAATCTGCGATTTGCTGATAACATTGCCTTGCTAAGCAACTCGGGGGATGAACTGCAAATAATGATTGATGACCTAGACAGGAAAGGCAGAAAGGTAGGCTTGAAAATCAATATGCAGAAGACTAAGGGAATGTTTAACAGCCTCGTGAAGGAACAGCAGTTCACATTAGGTAGCAAAGTACTGGAAGTAGCAGGCGAATATGTCTACTTAGGACAGGTAGTAACCGCAGATCCGGACCATGGAAAAGAAATAACAAGAAGAATAAGATTGGGATGAAGCGCATTTGGCAAGCACTCGCATATTATGACTAGCAGCTTACCGGTATCACTCAAGAGGAAAGTATACAACAGTTGCATCTTGCATGTACTCACCTATGGGGCTGAAACGTGGAGGCTAACCAAGAGTGTTCTACTTAAGTTCAGGACAAACCAGAGGGCTTTGGAACGAAAAATGGTAGGGGTAACATTAAGAGATAGGAAATGTGCAGAGTGGGTCAGAGAAATAACTCAAGTTACCGACATTCTAGTGGAAATTAAGAAGAAATGGACATGGGCAGGACATGTAGTGCGAGGAGAGGATAACCAATGGTCGCTTAGGGTAACAAACTGGATTCCAAGGGAGGAAAAGCGCAGCAGGGGGCGGCAGAAAGTTAGGTGGGCGGATGAGATTAAGAAGCTCGCAGGGGTCAAGTGGATGCAGCTAGCAGAGAACCGGGTGAAGTGGAGAAATATGAGAGAGGCCTTCGCCCTGCAGTGGGTATAGTCAGGCTGCTGCTGCTGCTGATGATGGAGCCTCCAGACCGCATGCATTCCAATCAGAAGAACCACTTTATGTCGGCTTCGAATTCCGCATTAGGTTAAACAGCCTCATATAAAAAATTGCTTCAAAGTTTCCAGCAAATATATGCTGTCTGGAAAAGCATAGCACCATACGTTTACTGCGTTCCCGTTCGATCAGGACAAGCTCATGCATGCTTTTCTATATATTCATGAAAGTTTTATTCTTGTAGGCAATAGTAGTATTTTAACAGTAGCCAAGCCGCCTTTTGAAGGCAGGTAGCCGTGTGAATGGGGAGCACCTCCCCATAGGTGTGCGCGTAGGCACATCTTCCCACCTTATAAGTAAGCCTGCATTCTCAAACGGTGGGAGGACTTCTATTGCACTGACGTAGTATAGTAATCATCTCTCAATTTCTGCGGGCACATTAGTCACAATTTGGTAAATGAAGCTCTTTTTGACCCAAGAAATAATTATGCGGGATGTGTACTGTATTTTAGCGGCTTTTATCCATACATATTTTCACTTTAGCTTCCCAAGTAACAATTCATAGCAGTAAAAAGGCTTCAGCGAACCCCGGTACTTAAGTAACATGGTATGACAAGGATAAAATCATCGTTTTGTAATGAGAGGCCAGCTTGCAGACGGCGCTCTCAAGTTTTATGAGGAAGGCTTTTCTAGACTCGCCGCGCCGCCGTTGTGCAGTGCTTATGGCACTGGAAGTGTGCGCCCAAGGATGAGGGATCGAATCCTGGCCGCGGCTGCGGATTATCAATGAAGATGAAACGCTAGGCTTCCGTGTGCTGTGAGATATCGCTGAACGATAAAGCCCCCAGGCGATGGAAATTTATGGAGCTCTCCACTAAGGCACCTTTCATAGCCTGGGTAGCTTTGCGACGTCAAACGCCGCAACTGGGCTTCCATGATACCCAGTACGATCAAATTGTATTCCCTGGCCCCCGCATGAGAGCACTATACTATATTGCCGCCGCGAATCACGCCTCGTCTAAAACAGCAAAACACTCCCGCGCTGTGGCGGAAACATTGTCGTCTTCATCAAGGTCTAAATGCAATATACTGTCCCGCTGTGCAGTGGACATTTTCGTCTTCTGCAGTTCAACCTCCTCCGCTGTTCATTTAACCTAGCCATAGACGTATGTCTTATGGGTGACTGTGGACGAGGTGCGACAGCGTCGGCGCGTCTAGTATTGAAGCAGCAGTAGCAATAGGCCAGGCTTCAGCATTCGTGCAGTGCAGATACTGCATTGCTCTCGGAGATTTTTACAAAACAATAAGACGTATGCAAGGCTGCTCTCACATTAGCGCACTTAAGAATTTTTGTAACGCACCGATAGACATAAGTGCCTGTGCACGTGAGACATCACCAAGGAAGGAAATCTGCTGTACGTCAAGTATTGAACTAAAACTCATGACGCTTTGGGTATAAACACAGTGATAAATCAAAGTTGCTGGTTAGATTTCGAATAAACCTTTCCGAAGCATTCTTACGCGAGAGCGTCAAACTTTTCGTCCACAGGCGTCGGATTGAATGCGGTTTGGCAGAAGGCGCCGGTGATGTCACGGCTCTCACAGCGAATCAGGTTTGAAATTTCTCGGAAGCTCTTTTCTTATTTCATGCATTGAGATGTTGCCAATAAAGAAGCAAAATTAAATCCGTTTGATCAAGAAACAAACGTGAAGATGAAGTAATATAAGTGCATGAAAAGTAATATAAGTGCATAAATACCACTGGAAAGCGAGGACTAAGCTCGAATTGCCTTCGACGTGAAGCTAATGCATGCACTACCTAGAGACAGCGGAGAAATAATCGATAGTAACAAAGAGGCAGAAATGGTTTATCAAAGTACGGTCCAAAAATGCAAAGGTTGGACGAAAAAATGTAAAAAGCGATAACTAACGGTTTTCCAACAATGTTTTCCTTTTTTTTTTTTTGCAACCACGCTATCGCGTTAGAATTGAGTTAGAGGTTTAAAAATGCGTTCTGGACGTTTTTGTGCACTTCAAGGGGGTTTGATAGGACTATATACAGCACGGAGGCCCGACGTTGAATGGAAATTAGCGTGACATATGGCTTTTCAGAATACTCGATAAAAGCGCGTGACAACGAACGCGCCCCCCCCCCCCCCCCTTCTCGACATTTAAAGCGAGACACGAATGTCAAGTTCTCACCCGGTGCAGCATCCCATATATCGACAGTCCGTACTCAAGCAGAGAGTAGATCACAGGTCACATTTCTATACGCAATTTATTCCATACAGGAAACGGCACCTGACCAGCCTCCGCCCTCCACACAAGGCTCTTGAATTTACTCTCTAGGCAAGTGACCATCAACTTCAACATCCTGCAGCTACTGTAAGACACCTTTCTTTTATAAACCTCTTGAATAACCTTTCTCCCTAATAGCCGCTGCAGCTTGTCCCAGAAGTGTCGTATTCTAATCTGCATCCCTCAATTTCTAGTGGCCCCTGATATCGTCCGCTTCTTTAAGGACATACTCGGTTGCATTCGCATTTTGCATTCGCATTAAAGCCCCCTGAATTCTCTCCAAAATACAGGAGTATTCTGCTTCCCGAATATTTCACATTACGGCGTCCGCTTCAAGCGCTCACCGAGTGAGGCTCCTCAACGAAAGAGTGGAGTTCAACGGGCACGAGCACGCACTTTACCAGACCCCATGCTCTTCCTCTGCAAACCATCCCGCAGTGCGTGTTGATGTTATCCTTTATGTCCTCCTTTGACACCCCAGAGTGAAGCTGCTTAGGTGCAAATGTAGGCAGTATAATTAATTATGAAACGCTCAGCATCTGGACAATTTGGTCACTACCAATTCTATTCTAAAACATATTGCGAAATAATTTCGAGCGTAGCCCTTCTTTGTCTAATTCCATCAAAGGAATAATAACACAATGTCCAATTGGTCGTAGTTTTGCATGCAATACCTGCACAGATATGAAGGTTGTTCTGTTCTAATATTCTTCGATGTTGTTCTCCAGGTTATCTCTTCCCCTCTTACATTCACTTGCGTAGTACATGTTATATTTTTTCTTATACCGCGTTCTCTTGGTGGAGACGCCCACTGTTTTAACTAGAACCATTTTAACACTAAAACGTTAAATGCCCCATTAACGGAAAATTCAGCGTCGGGGCCAACAGGCGACGTTGGCGCCAGTGAGAGAAAAATCTCTGCTAACATGGTCGCGTATTTACTTGTCGTAGGGCTGCATGACGTCACGTTTGGTGGGAGTTACCAACTCTGGCATCTCTTTCCATATAGAAGCGGGAGCGAGGGGCGGCCTTTGTAAACTATTGGTAGTATTGACTACCCGGGCGTTCTCCAAGTATCCCCACTAATTTCTAGTTACAGTAACCGTCCTTTCCGGAATTTGTTACAGCGTTCTTAGTAGATAGGAGTCAGATTTGCGTTTGGCTTTCATTTGTCATTTTGCTGAGGCTTTGTAAAACCGAATATATAATTTATACTCACTTCTCGACTACAACTTTTTTGATTGATTATTGACGTTAGAGATTTTAAATATGTGCTTATCCCAGTTCTTGGATCTCTGAGATTATTCGACCTTAGACTGTGGCGCATCTTCCCTTTCCATGCTGAGCGCAACCTCTGCTCTTTCTGGCTCTTTATGCTAGCAATCGTCGCCGGGGAAAACGATTACCGTTCAGAAAAGGGCCAATGACTGCGATTCATCTGAATAAGAATTGGACTGCTTAGCGAGTGATGGAAACGGAAAATATATGCGACAGACCAAAGGATGATGAATGGCTTGCGATGTCAGCAGGCTTTCACATGATGCCACAGCACACAAAAGAAGAAATCTCCGTTACTGCTTCGTTATCATTGTCTTGCCTGCATGCCCCGAAAACCACTATAGATTGCATTCAGCCGCTACTTTAATAACAAAACGCATGTCGAAACCTCGCGGTTTCTTTTTGCCAGCTTCAGATCAGTAATATTCCGGATGACAACCATTGTCCCTTCTTTTCAGTTGCCTGAAGCTCCCTGTGCGGGGATTGAACCAGAGTTTAAATTGTTGCCTTTTCTGCTCGTTCTATTTTGTTTAGCGCTCATACTTATCAAAAAGAAACAGAAAGAAATCGTTTCCAAATCAGCAAAGCAACGAGCAATCATTCCGATTTCAGTTTAGTAATATGAATTCCTAGGTTAAAATAGATTGATAATCTTTTATTGTTTGTAAACGACCCTTATTTGAAGAATGTTTGGCATAAAAGGGGCTTCTTTTCAGAAGTTACAATTAATAAAGTTCTTATGTTAAATATATTGCAACACACGTCTATACGTAAACCTCTTGCTTGTTGAATGAGCAGTGCATTGTGAAGACAGCCTGTTTTCGATTAGAGTGCAGTGGTAATCAAGCAACGCATTTTTCCTGGCGTAGAGTCGGTGGCTCTTCTATTATATATCAGTGACAAGATGGGTGGAAAACATTTCGCGGTTCCTCGGAGAAGTTTATGACGCAAACAAGAAAAAAGCAAGCTTCTCCAATATTTAGACAGTGCTAAAAAAAAAGAAGATAATTGGGTCTACGCGGATAATGAAAGTGAATATGACGAGGAGTTGAAAAAACAGTAATGAAATTTCCATGTAACCCTAATATTTAAGAGGCGGAGGACAAGAGTCATTGGTATCACCCCGCACATCTCAACGATTGTTTTCCCTCCGGAAATGTTATTTTCTTTAGCTGCTCACTGCTGTAGTTTTTCTTGGCTGCTCTTTGCGATAGCGATGCTGCATTCGCAGAACGGCATGTGCAGATATTTTCATTCTACTACACTGCCTCTTTGCTATATTATACGCACGTCATTAACGTGTTATATAATGCATTGAAACTTCAATGCCCAAGAGTTTGACGGTTTCATTAAAAAAAGAAATCGCACTTATGTTACTCTCTATATCTGGTTTAACGTTCTATCTCTCTGGCCTTAATCACACATAATGTCTAATGGTTTTTTCTTTAATTGTCACATTTATACTGCCATGCTAAATCCACAGGCAAGCGTCGTCTCGGCTGGCCGAAAGGATCCAGCCCCGCCAGCTTTTAATGATACTCATTCTCAAGTATTTGCGAGAATCTGGTGACCTAGGTTTTGTTGAATGACGGGGGGGACACCATGCTATAAAGCTGGCCACCCTGCATTCGCAATGCCTGGTGTCATCGGCGGTACATGTAATAATGGAAAAACGCTAACATTATCTTAATTCATAACAAGGGTGACGCTAAGAATTTAAAACGTTACAGACAGATCAGCTTACTATCTTTTACGTACAAAGTATCTACTAAAGTAATTGATATTGGAATCGGGAAAACCTTAAACTTCAATCAACAAAAAGACAAAACAGGTTTTCGGAAAGTCGATCGTCGATCGTGACCATACTATCTACCAGTTGATAGAAAAATGAAGGGGATATAACAAGCTGGTATACATAACAGTCATTGATTGACAAAAAGCATTCAAAACACGGAAGAAACCTCGGTGGTATTGCAGGTATTGCGAAATCCGGATGTAGATGAGCCTTATTTGAAATTACTAAAAAATAACTACTGTGACTGCCCAGCAGCCATAGTTCTGAATAAATAAAGTAATAAAATTCTGCTGCTATATACTTCAAAGACAACACAAAGTTCTATGGAATGAAAATAGTAGATGTAACATTAAGTGATAGGAAGCGTGTAGAGTGGGTCTGAGAAATAACTCGGTCCATGGCAGTCTAGTAGAAACCAAGAAGAAATGGACGGAGTATGTAGTTGCGAAGAGAGGATAACCGATGGTCGATAAGGGTAACGAATTAGATGTCAAGGGAAGGAAAGCGTAACAGGGGGCGGCAGAAGTTTAGATGGGCGGACGAGGTTAATAACTTCACCGGGGTAAGTGGATGGAGTTAGCTCAGGTTAACTGGAGGAAAATGGGAGAAGCCATCGCACTGCAGTGGATATAGTCAGGCTGATGATGATTGTGCCCCCCGACTAAAGACTGACCTAGCGTCGCGTATTACGCGGGGGTGAGGGGTGCTCAGGTATTAGCCAGATCACCGTTTACTCCGCCGCTGTCGACATCAAACTGCAGGTAAAAAGAGGATTAGCCAAGCTGCTATCATATTTTATTATAAAATAGGTGTAACATCACCTTATATTCCTATTATCAAAGACGGGAAGTCAAACAATCACAAAGAGCGGTCGCTGTATGTTCTCCTTGGTCCGAAGACTTCTAGTCGTTGTTCGTTGCACTGTTACTACACATTGACGTCGGGCGCTGGTAGTATGCTATGTCAACCAAGAAGCTGGTGTTTTTAAACTGAGAGCCAATAATATTTTCGTTGCCCGTTGCGTTTGCCTGTTACTGCGGAACCGGTATTGCATTTTCATTACAAGAGCCCTTATCTTTGCTTCGTTAAATAAATCCATAACTCAGGACATTCCAGGACATTCATGTTTGTACAGCTGCCATATCTGACTAAGCCTGCAACCCTGTTTTTAACCACATTTAGTTCTTAGTTGCCAGAAAACTGTTTACTTAAAGAAAATAGGGTATTGTTCACTGTATTGTCATTTGTATCAAAATTAACGAGAGATCCATATTAGCTGTTCATCTTTTAAACGATTCAGGCCTGGCAGGCTGCTGTTTAAGACTGCCCTAAGGAAGTCCTTCTGAGGAAGGCTCAAGCTGAAATAGTTATGAGCGCACATTAAAGGAATGGCGTTCTGCCAAATTGCAGATTACCTTGTATTGCTATTATACAAACCACCCGCGTTCATTTCCTTACGCATAAAGTGGTACTATATAACACACTCACAGAATCAGCCTCATCTCCGCGCACACATCATTGAGATCTTAGCCTCCCGAGTCAGTAATAACCATCTACCGTGCCGGTTAAAGACAGTGTGCCCACCAAAGATTGCTAATGTGACCTACTTTCGGTAAGTACCCCTCTTTAGAACTGTTGCTCTAATTAGCTTCGGTACTTAGCCAAAGAAGCTAGCCACATTTTAGTACTCCTGCAAGTGCTGAAGCTGTGTGCGGCTTAAAAAGCACCTTTGGTTGCTATTGTTCCAGAAAACATATCAAATACGCTAAGAAAAATATTTAGCACCGCTCTTTTATTTACACTGTACATATTTGTATCTGCCTTTCTCACAGAAACGAGAATGTCCCGTCCTCATCTTAAGAAAGGCAGTGAGCTCCAACAGTTATGAATCGGAGTGCATGCAGTGAAAAGGGCACTGTGATTCAGTCAACACAGTAAAATAAAAAAGTGCGTTTGGAGGGTTGTATGAATTTAAAGCAAGCATGTATAGAAGCTGAAGGCAAGTTGCAATTACATCTTTTCCACATTGTAACCTGTAAGGAGTTCCGGTTAGCACTACCTAAAGGTCGTTCGTTCCCTGGGTGCATTTAAGTCACCAAACGGTCACCATTACGACAGGAGGTGAATTTCAAGCGCTTGTCTCATCCATCGTTCCTTTGCTTTTCCTTGTCGTTCCCGCAGCTTAAAAATGACTCCACACCAACTCAGCAAGTTTTCTGTTCTCGTTATTTCCCTTAGAGTACAAAAACTCACCTCCTTTGGCGTTTAACGCGCCCCCTATGTAAAAACCTCATGCCGAGGACCTTTAGGTTTTTCTTGAAATAAAAATAATATAACAGAATTGGTTTGGTTTTGTATTCTGTTTTCTGGGGTTTAACGTCCCAAAGCGACTCAGGCTATGAGAGACGCCGTAGTGGAGGACTCCGGAAATTTCGACCACCCGGGGCTCTTTAACGTGCACTGACATCGCACAGCACACGGGCGCCTTGCTTTTCGCCTTCATGGAAAAGCGGCCGCCGAGGCCGGGATTCAATAATAGAATTGATATGCATGAGTAATTGGATGGGAGCATTTGGGGCAGCCGACCGAATCGTCCTTTCTTGTTTTAGCACCGCTTTCGACCAATATAGCGATTACAACGGCACACGCGTCCTAAAGTGTTGTGCATAAATTACTATTTTATTCGTTAGAAATTTACTTCAACTTGGCAGAGAAAGGATTCAAAATGTCCGAAATGCGTATGGCTCCTTCCTGTAGTAGTTTGACGTGCCAGCGCTAAGGGCCCTCCGGGGGCTTGGTGTCGGCTTCTCATAACCACCAGTCACGGCAATGTGCTCTTTTAAATGTTCGTTTTGTTAACAACAAAACATTTGACTCCTTCTTTGATCAGGTGTATCAAACCTGCCGCTATGTCCTGGCGGGAGAGTGTTTGACTCGTAGTGTCGAAGGTAGCAGAATACTTTCCAGTCTGGTTAATGCAATTTTATTTCGAGCCTCTTTGTTTGTTTTTCCTGTTATGAGCGCAACAATGGTGTTTGAGTTATGTTGTGACAATATATGGCACTTTTACTAATTTTTCTGCTTTTAAATTTTGCACCTATGCGTGTGATGTCCCGACATTCTCTACCAATCCGCATCTTCTATGCATTCTATGACACCGCTCCTGCGCTGGACTGAACCATTATAACTGTAGTGCTAAATTATATATTAATGTTCATTCATTACATAATCTATTCATTCATCACATATCCCAGAGGGCCTTTTCATGCTGAACGCAACAGACTATGCTTCCGAAGCCCATCGCGATTTATTTCAAAAATCACGTTTCTCTTCACCCCACAATTAAAAGTAAAACCTGCTGAGTGTATTTTGTAGAAGAATATTCGCCAGTCGTATGGCAGCCCTTGGAATTTCTAGAGCAATCAGACAAGAACTGCGGAAAATATTGGAAAATAATTAGAAATTAGTGTTGTTCATTTGTGACAAACGTATTTTTGTCTGTGCTGTCTTCGTTTTATTGCCAGCAAAAAGCAAATGGGCAGCAGGTAATATTTAATGTAGTTTAGATGATTATACTAACAAATCAATAACATACTGAATTTTTGTTTTTCAAAACAACGTAGCTATACTTAAAAAAAGACATGAGTAAAGAGTTATTCCACTATTTGGAACATTTACGGCAAGGTACCAAGTTGCGGACTTAAACGAAAAGGTATCGAAAACAAAATTTGTGATTTGAAGAGGGTTAATTATATCGCCTATTTAGCCAGATATTCCTGCGCAAGGTGATGGACGAATTAAACAAAATGCAGCTGATAGCATCGCTAAAATAATTTAATTGCTCCAAGGAGGTTCTTGGCTACTGACCTTTGTCTTAGGTGGAAAATATTTGCGTTTTAACTCTATCGCCGCGGACAACTGTTGCCCGCAGTGTCATTTAAACACATGGCTTGCCCTGGGTAATTCTTAAGAGGCACACGTAGGTTTTTGTCTGCTCTCAGTTTAAAGGACACGTTTAGGGCCGGAAAAAAGAATGTGTGCCGGGATTCTGTGAGTGATCTATGCGTTTTTCTATGCGCTGTCATCATGTTTTATGCTCTGTAGAAATTATAGATAGGAATTTTTTTTTTTCTTAGTCGTTCTTACTGAGGGAATGTAATCTGCAAATATTAATAGATGAGCGTACATGCATAGGTACCCCTTTGGAAACAAAGAAATACTTTGGCAGATAGCGAACAGTAATAAAAAATGAGTCGAGTTACCCGCGATTGTACGCCTGTCGGTTTTTCCACATCAGCTACGAGAACATGGAAAAGAAAAGAGGAGACTTTTTGACGCAAGATCTGTGTGTACACACGACGTGCAGAGGTGCCTGATTGTCATAGACATTTGGCTGGCTCGCATACGATGCGTACTTTCATCACTAAGGAAAACTTGTGACGCTTTTATAATCGCTTTTTTAGCCAGCCTTTTTGCTACCTATGAGGTTACTTCGTGATGTTAACTTTAAAATAAATGTTTCACTGAAGGCGACAGACAGAAAAGAATTTGAGGAAGTGTATCTATTACTCCGTGATATGAAATAGCACTGAAAAGGGGTTCAGAGGGAGCCTTATTTCGCAGCCAAGTCAAAGTTTCGACAAGTCTTCGGGTTGGCCCAGACGAAGACCAATACCCATCATCCCAAGCTATGCAGAAGACTGCGATAAATGCAAGGAAGTATTGCCCAAGGGCTGTTGTGCATAACTTAATCTTTGTTTACATGTCTCCGCTAACATCTCCATCGTTATTTCCTAGCTTGATCCGGCAATCTTCTTGACAATACCGAATCGATCAATGTTGCGATTCTTGCGAAAGCCAAGTCATTCCATCTAATTACTGCGAGGAATACACATGCCAGCAGTACAAAAAACTTATCAATATAGCAGAGTTGATGAAGAGAACAGTGGACTCTTCTAGTATCTTTTTTTCTGTCATGAGGGGAAAAAATGCTGCCTAGAGATGATTGAAAAATGAAGCAGGCACACTAAATGTCCCCTGAAAAGCATGAGACATCGTCGATCCTCTCTTCTTTCAACGCAATAAGCTCTCATATCACTTCTATCTAGGGATGTAAAAATCGCATTTGTAGAAAACGCGCATAGTGAAGCCTCTACGATATAATATTAAAACGCTGGATAGATACTCATAAAGCCATTTCATAAAGCATTTAAGAGTCTCAAAAGAAAGATATATAATTAGAGGCTTGCTTCTGCTCAGTGTCAGAACTACAAGCTAGGAGATTTCGAAATAAAACGTCAAGGATTAGGCTCGGTGTATGAAACCATTATTTGATAAACTAAATGATGTCGGTGTGTTACAAACCAACTTCATGGCTAAGCTTATTGGCGCAAGGGCATAATGGGGCTAAAGATCGCCATCTGGAGTAAAGTTCACGGCGGGGAATATTGATATTACTGCCCATGATTATTATGGGGGCTATTCTTGAAATAACGCACCAAACGGGGCTAGATGAAGAAGTCGCTTTCTGGTCCCAGCATGCCAGTCCTAAAAGTCAAGGCTGTGATCCCCAACCTGTGGTGCGAGAAGTCTTTATCACGGCCCGCAGCGGTAAGTGCGATGACCGAGCGACGAAGACAACGGGGGTGGTCTCCCCGGAGCAAAATCTGGACTGCCGGCGCTTGTCCGATCGCCCACCGAAAGATACGAGAGAGCCGCGAGAGTCGCGAGAGGCGCGCTCGTCTCGGAGTGTGGAGAGTAGGTTTCCTGGTTACGCCAGGAGGGAAGAGGGAAATCGGCGGCGGCGTCGCTGCGAGAGACTGGGAGTCATTAGGGGCGGCCTGTGTGCCTTCCTCTCACCATCCTCCCTAACAGCGTACGCGCAAACTCACGTGATAATTACGCGCGCTCGTTATAATGGGACAGGCGATTCACGTGTATTCCCATCATACATTTACACGTATATAGTGCAATACACTTGTTGCACTGTGTTTGCCTGATTGATAGCTAATATACGTACAAATCAAAGAAGGCGTTCAATGAAGGCATTGAATTCAGTGTCTTGAGACATCACAGGATGGGCGAATAAGGTTAAGAAGTTCGCAGAAGTCAAGTGGATGCCGTCAGCGCAGAACCGGGTTGTTGGATGAGTACTTAGGAGGCCGTCCTCCAGGGGTAGGTACAGTGTGACCGATGATCATGATGGTTGGAATTAGTAATACCACAGTGGCCAGTCGAATACAAACAAGAAGAGGCTTACCTTACACGCCTCCGTCAAATCAAGTGGGGCACTTTGTTGAGGAGTTCAGTATTGCTAAAAACGCTGACTGGAAAGCGGGAAGAGTGTGTGCTTGAAAATTATGATGCGACTCACATTCCAAGCTCAAAACCAGCAGTTCTTAATAATATATTATAATGTAAAAGTTATTACCCGCAGTATTTTCAGAAATGTGTAAGTCAACTCAGCTTGAATTTCTTCATGTTTAGCGGCTGTTTCAGACATCAACAGGCTAAATATATTACCAGTTGGTTGAGAAGCTTACCTTCTGCCAGTTCAAATCCTTGAAGTACTTCGGCCTGCTAGTCGTTTCCTCCTCGTTACGCCGGACGAAAAGGCCGTTTTTCATTATAGGTGAAACGCAATACAATCATATGTTGTGTGACGTCAGTGCACGCTGAAGTTGCTCACTTGGTTGAAATTTCCGGAGGCCTTCACTACGCCATCCGTCAGAACTGAACTAGTTCTCATGTAATCTCTAAAAACGGAAAGAATTGGCTTAATTACTCAGTGCAGCTGCTTGCATATAATATTTTTATAAAATGTTGATCTACTTCCCCGGGGACGTCATTCTCATAGCTCGAATATGCGAAATGTATGCCTGTTTTTTTAACAGCGCCTAGTAGATGAAAATCACCGAAGGCAATTTTCATCTACATATTGAAAAAAAAGAAAATATTGACAGCCTAGCTTATCATGGGCATGCTGATAATTTTTCCGGGAGCAACAAGACGTTTATTGAATATAGAAAGTTAAGCATATATTTGCCAGTGGACGTGCACAGGTGGCATGCTTACATAAAGAGACCGCTTGGAGCGAAATGCAGTGAAGCATATCCTAGGGAATCCACGGTATTTCGTGTTGAGGCACACATCTTAGTCAGGACATCGGCCGGTTGGGAGTGGCATCGTTTTTCAGTTTTTGACTAGTTATACTTAAAGTTCTACAGCGCCATCTCATGCTTTGATGCACGCACACGAAACAGTGGCAGAGGTATAACTATATACTTAATCCAGGTTAAACAAGTGAAAGCGACTGCTGCGGTTTCCGAGTGGTTAAGACGCTCGGCGGCAGAACCCGAGGGCCCGGGCTCGAAGCCGACCAGTTCGAATCAGCTCTGCTCCGACGGTGTTTGTTTAGCGGGACAGTAGTACATGTGGAATAGCCAAATCGCCGCGAAAACTACTATGTCCTCGTTTAACGTTGCGAGGACTTCAACGTGATCTTATTGCCACTTTGAGGATTTAGGAGACCTGGAGGAGATTGTAACTCTAAAAGAGCTCACAGATACCCGGCCAACTCGAAAGCTGCGGCCTGAAGAGTAGAGCTTCTCTTGTCAAAACTACCTTGCCAGGCAGGCGTGGAGTAGAACGTGCAAGGCACTAACACAGTTTCGAGAACTACCAGCCTAACGCGCCACTCGTAACTTCTTAGTTCGTCTACACTAAATATAGGTAAAATTAGCCCAATAGTTTTAGACTGCGGACTACAAGGTAGACACCAGCGAGCTGTCACGTTACCTGTGCTGCAGAGTTCAGCAGGCTTGTGTCATTGCGGTCCAGTGCTGCCGAGTTAGCTGTTCTTCCGCTTAATTTAGTAGGGTTTTACACTGCTTAGTTGGGAAAAATGTGGTGTTGCGGGAAGCAGGATGTATAGCCGTTTTTAGGTCCCATTGACATTTGGTTAGAGGTATTTGGTGGTCCTACGATAATTTCTTCGAGTAGTCTTACGTTTCTCAAAAATTACACTCAATTCTGCCAGCAAATTTGACTGTGATTTAATGTCTTGGCAAATATCGGAATATGACCAATACGCCTTACATTGATTTATGTGGTATATTTTTTACGTACTCCTCGTTTAGAAGTTGAGTAGTCGGTGCAGGAGCTTCCAAAAGCAAATGAACGCTCTTTTTGTAGTCTTTAGCGCCTCTTATAATTTATCAGTATGCTGCGAGGAAAAGTAACCGTCATTGAACTGCAAGAAGATAAGCCAACGCTTGTCAGCTGAAAGAACCGCGGCAATACACAGCTGCATTCTGGACTAAAGGGAACATGTACTGAGATCTCTCCGACAAAAACATTTTTTTTTAGCTAGCCGAGTAATCCGAGTGTGCTTCCTATATGCTTATGATGCTCCGGTCAGACGCGAGGGTTGCATGTATGTGTAGTCAACTGAACATTATCCAACCAAAGAACGTAATGGGAACAATTAGGATGAATATCATAATAGGTATTCTATTCAAACTCCTAGGGCAGACTGAATGCTGATCAAGCTACTAACTGCCCCAAAATGCAATCCACAAGATCGGCACAAAACTTTCGAAAACACTGCAGAATCTGCAGTTGTTGCTGCTCCACACGGTACGTCGTGCGCCCCTTGTCGAACACAACCAGCATTCCGTTGAACACATCAAAGTTCACCGGAGTTCTATAATTGGTTTTACAGGAAAAGAAAGGCGCAGTATCTGACACGAGGAATTCCCCTGCTATCATCCTCACTATAGAGAAGCCAAATTATGATACACGTTTCACGAACATGAGATGCATTTATTGCAATATATTAAATATGCATTCTCTTATATTTTATTGTAATTTATTGTAATATGTTCTATTGTATATTTCATTGCATAGTATTGTTTTGTAATGTCTTCTTATATTGTACCTTACAGCCTTAGAGGCGATGAAGAAAAATATCCAAGGCGTGGTACAGTTGGTTAAGCGCTCGGCTGGGGATCCGACCGAGCGTTGGAGGTTCGATTCCCGTGAAGACCGGATTTTTATTTTTCTGATGAATTAATCAGGATGATTGATAAGTGGAATCCTGCGATATCCTGCGGAATCTCACAAAGAAGTGGGACGATGTCGATGACGCGTGGACGGACCCACTGGCGAGTCACGCGCCATTAAAGGTTTTCGCTCTAATATGAAGCCTAGAAGCGGCGGCATTAGTAGGCAATCGCCGGAGACTGATTGTCAAACCAATAATAAAACCAAAGGTCATTTTATAAAGTGAAAGGGAATGTAGTATGCAGTTTATTATAATCGGGAAAGTGAAATAAACTGTTTCCCAACATTAATTTCGACCTATAGAATCCAGACGCGAAATTCCTAAGAATTAAACCATTTAGTTGGTTCGTTCGTGGGGTTTAACGTCTCAAAGCGATTCAGGCTATGAGAGACGCCGTAGTGGAAGACTCCGGAAATTTCGACCACCTGGGGTTCTTTAACGTGCACTGACATCGCATAGCACTCGGGCGCCTTGCTTTTCGCCTTCATCGAAAAGCGGCTGTCCTGTCGAGGCCGGAATTCGATCCCGCATCCTTGAGAACAGTGGTCGAGCGCCGTAACCACTGCGCCACCCCGGCGGGGGAATTAAACCATTTGCTTGCTAATATACCTGTATAATATTTGTGTTGTTTACAGGGTAAATAGCAGGGTGCTACGCGTAAAATCTAACCTCCCGGTGCAAATGTGGAAGTTCGCGGTTTTCAGCGGGTTTTCTATTCTTGAGTCGGCAACACTGCGTCCACCAGTAGGAATAGCCGATCGTCGACCGTCCGTCCTCCTATCGGCTGATCAAGCCACAGCCGACTGCACCTTCAGAGTACTACTTCATTGTATCACATGACCGATGACCCAGTGGCCTTCCACTTCGTCAAATACTTGAATTTGAATACCCGCCTTACACCAGTTAAGGGCGGCAATGGTATCTCTATTATGCTTCCCCAGACACCGTTAATACTTGAGCACAGAGAGCCTTTGGTGAACTACAGTTTACGAATCTTTTTTCTATTATAATGGCTTCGCAAAAAACTAGCATTCATGAATAAAAATGGTCTCAAGAAAGCAGACAAGAAGCTGATTAAAGCAAAAAGGCACATCAATTTCGTACACTTTATACAAAACAATAGTAATATAAAGCAAATTATTGCGGTAGAAATAAACTCATGATGATGCTCGTGAAGAGAATCTCGGTTCTTGCGTTTACCTCTCAATTACCATCTTTCGTAAAGCAAGGGAGAGAGCGACGTAGTTGTTCCAAGTTGCAGCTTCTCAACGGAGCTCCCGGAGTGAGGGAGAAAGGAAAAGGGGTGAGAGGGAGGGGAGGGGCAATTTCTTTCGTTGGGTTGTAGCTAGCGAGCGTCGGCGTCTGGCACAGGCTCTCTGAACTGCCATAATTTGTGCCTGATCATAATGCCAAAAAAAGGAGGCTGCGCTGCATAATTATTCGATCCCGGAAAGGGAAGGAGGGTTTTTGTAGCTTCCTTGGCAAGTATCATGCTGATTGATGTGTCCAGAGACAGTGATGATTCTTTACTGATGAAAGGAAGGCATGTTATTTCAAATCTTTTCTCGAGCCCCTTTATATTTAGGAAGGGATCATCGATCTGTTATACAGAAGTTGGCATGCAAGAAAAACATATAGAGGAAAAAGATTTAGTTCCGCTCATCGGCGTAGCGCAGGACTCTGTATTACGAAATGTGCTTCTGTGTAAAGGGCACATAAATATATACATCCCAAAGCATTTCCTTCTTCTAAGAAATCTGAAATTTTGTAGCCTGGCAGGATTGCGTTCACGGGCCAGTAGTTTCGAGAGATTATGGTTAGCGAGGATAGAAAATGAGGAAAAATGAGGAAAACTTTACATCTGTTTACTTTTAACTTGAAGTGTACGTGTTCAAGCGAATGATCGCAATGAACGTTAATGCTAAGTGCGACAATGCATTCTGGAATGCCGGTCATAGAATAGATTCTAGTGATTAGCTAAACTCACAAAGTATATGATACCAAATTTGCGCATATTTGACTCAATATTAAAATTTTATTGACTGCTTATGTGCCTTTTGAGAGTCTTCAGAAACTTCCACAGCTGCTTGTTCATATTCTATTTTCTCTAAAAAAAATGTAACACGAAATAAAAAAGCCAATATATTTAAATTAGTATTAGTGTAAGCTCATTTTTTTGACAGCCCATATTTTCGACAGCATTTCGTTGTGGTTCTTCTGCCTTTCAGTGCCCCACTTGATAAAACTTGAGCTATATTTGATTGCCTGTTCTGATAAAGGTACTAGAAACAAACTCATGTTCGCTGTGTTTTTTTAAAACTGCTTGGGCACGCTACGATTTTTGCCACACGTCTCCTAAATCGGATACTTGAAAAGCCTATTTTTATAACCTGTAAGTACGCAAGAATTCATGACGTCTATTGTTGTTTTCTTCTTGACTCAATGTACTCTTGTAAAAGTAGACTCGGCGGCTCTTTACATATACTTGGATATCACGACTTAAGTGCAATTAAGATGATCTCGGTTCCCTTGAGAACAGAAGAAATATCGCGCATTACATTGAACAATACATGCCTCCAGGCCATTTCCCAAATACCAAGTACCGAATTTAGCTTCACTCTCAGCTTACAACATGAAACGAAAACCGTACGTACCCTTGCATCCGAGCTTGCAAAGAAAAAATAAAGGCATAAGAGCATGCTAAGTAAGGAAAACAAAACCTATTACTGAAATTTCGAAATTTTTTGTTCCTTTTCATTAGCGCGTACTCTGCAGTGCAAATTGCTTGAAGCGGGTCTTCATCGCGTCATTGACGATCTTCCCCTTACACCTACTCTGTTTTAGAACCTAATAAAAGGCGATAATTTGGCGCCCTTATTCAATAAAACAGGACTTTTGCGATGCAGCGGTGAGGACAGTAGGACAAGAACAGAAATAAAACAAGCCAGTTCTTTAATGAGGCTTATAGAGCGCAAACTGAAGAACTCTGATTCTTCGAGCAGTAGGGGAAGGCGAGGCTTTTTCTTTCGTATCGCAAAATTTCGACGTCACTCGTTTACTAAAAGTACACATCATGACGAAAGTGCCTTCGCACAGCAGTGCAAGCAAATAGCAGCAAACAAAAACAGATAAAACATCCACATTTGGAGCGCGAAAACGGGAAGGCGCCGCCCAGCGAAGGCATCATTTATAATTCCGATTCCGCGGAACGACTCCCCGCATAGTCTCTTTACTTGTTCCCGTCATTCAATGCCACTTTTTCCGCGAAACGTCGTTCGAAGAAATCTCTTTGTACTAAGCTTGTGCATTTGGCAGAGCTCCATTGGCGCGGAAGTAGCAGCACCGGGCTAAAATATTCCACCATTTATTTACATAAAGTTGCATAAATACAACCAAATAATTTGGCAATATACCTGTGCCAGTGATACTTATCCTTTCAAACTCAACTATTGGGCAGAAACTTGCCGTATTCATTATAGTCTCCTCCTTGTCCTGGGAAGAGTTAACGAAAGTGTTCTGCCTTTATACCTAACTGTCGCACAAATAACGTACGAAACCCTAACAAAACTGTTCCGCCGCTCCACTTAATTATCACACGAATAACATACGAAAGACGGTAAACATACAAAGATAAACTTTCAAATTTCGTCATTCACAGGAGTAAAAAATTAGAAGGTCTCTTAGATGTCTCTTAAGAGGAAAATTACGAAAGCCTACCCATCGTCTCCTATCATTTGCCTCTCATTGTTTGCCTTTTATAGGCGTTTGTTGCAGTGCTACATACAATTATAATTGATTGACAGGAAGCGAAAGACGCAGTATCTGTCCCATTTTCTCCGACAGGTGTGCGTTTGAACGGTACACCATCGCTCCTGTCGCTTGAGGTTCCTCGGCGCGCGTTCAAGTGTGGTATTGCAGATGACAGGAATGCCCGACAAGATGTGACTACTGGTTGGTCACTTCGAATTAGGCGGCTGGTGACGTCACTTCTCTGTCGACCATTCAGGTGCACCGCTTGCACGAACGGCTTTTGTCAACAGCAGTATGAGCCATTAAAAGAAAATAAGGTCACCTGTGTCATGTGTCCTAAGAAAAGCGTTTTCCAATGCTGATGCTCAGCTCTCATGCGACAAAACGCAGAATAAATACAGTTCTGTTGCAATAAATTATTCTGTTACTATACGTTTGCTTGTTTTCTCACTGAGCTAAATCAATAGACCAGTCTTCTAGAACCCGACAGTAAAATAGTAGTATTTCCTGGGCCACGCAAAACAAAAAGGTTTTACAACAAAGAGCTACTGGTACCCTGAGCTGGCAATGAGTAGATTACTGGACGAACAATAAGTTATTCTGCTAATTGGTATCGAAAAGCAGTTAAGAGTAGAGCTTCTAAGCTTTTCCTTGAGTTCAGGATCAAATGAGCCATATTTTTAGTGTTGTTCTAAACATTTTGAGCTGAAAGCTGCAAAAATACTAGAGGTCAAAAGGTCAAACTTGTAAGACAGTATTTTATATTAAAACACATTACCTGGAAACACATTACCTGGCTGAGAACGAGAGCATTTTAATTGCTCTCCGCTTCCGTGCAATCTCATGCTATAGATATGCTGTGAACTTTTCGTCTCCAACTGCGATTAGTTTTATTATTCCTTTGTTTTCATGAAACTCCCATATATGATTTCAATAATGACGTAAATAAAACGGAAAAAGCACTCGATAAATCACAGTAGACGTTTCTAAACGTTTTTTTGTATACTCTAAAGGTAATTGCACAGCTCGCCACAGGCGATGAACCATGCCTGAAACGACAGGCCTATTGATAGCTTGCCGTAGCAATGCTAAATATTCTGCATCGATAACATGTTTAAATGTAGTTTAATCAAATCAGGCGCAAATAAAGCGCAGAAATAGTGTAGCCACTCAACGCTTTATGATTTGCAGAAGACTGTTGTTTCTGTTACCGAGCGATGTTACATGCAAAGTCATTTTGTTGGCATTAAAGCGTAGGTAAAGATTGGTTTTGATCACTTGTCTTGTTTTAGCACACTTTCTTCGCTGCAGCTGACTCGATTGCTTTTGCTGCCTACACCTGTTTTTGGCGACCCATGTGACCATTTCATTCTGTATGAGGTGTGAGCACGCGCTACACATAAAACTGGGACTTACAGGATTCTGTTGCTAATGCGAGGAAAAAGAATGAAATCGGTACTGGGCCACGGCATTGAAGCTATAATGGAGCCGATGGGCAATGATAGCCTTTCTCTGTTTGAAGCGAGTGCTATTAAAACAGCCTAAGTTCATATAATATTTGAATTGTTTTTGGTTTTTTTAGACATTAAGCAGTTTCAAGGTTTGTGGCAAAAGGTAATATTTTTGCCTGAAAAAGACACAACACTTAAATATATATACGCTTCCGGAAAACAAAAAAATTAAATTAAAGAAAACGGTAGTGCGGAAAGAGCACTGCAAGTAACACTTTCATTCATAGTTACTGATTGCTTCACTATCGTGTTTATTATGTAACTCTTTTATTTATGGCATCTTTTCCTGGTGCATTTGAAACGTGTGATATGAACTGAGATAACTATTGCACCTCTATTTTTCCCAAAGGCTGCTTGCCTCTTGGTGGCCGTTAAAAACTGATGTGATGCAAAAGCAAAAATGAAGGAAATGAAGACCCATGGGCAGTTTGAGAGGGCAAGCCTGTTAAAGACGCAGCAGGGAGGCTACTTCCATACGGGCGTTATACAAGTCTGCGAAAAGATCACCTGCTTCCTACTATAGTGATGATAAGTTTGAAGCGTTTCGTATTTATTTATTTACCCTCAGAGCCCAAGAGAATTACAGAGGGGAGTGGGGTTAACTAAAGAAAGTAAAACACAATAAAGCAAAACAAAACGCACAAAACTAAATGGTCATTATATAGTAAATTACAACAGCGCAACAACTGCGCAACTGCGCAATTACAACGACTGCGCAACAAAATATAAAAATACAAAATTAGCAGCAACACAAGCAAGTAGTAGATGGTGAACAAGCAAAATTATGAAAAACGACAGCAAAACGATAGTAAACATTGGAGCAAAAAAGGTTAGTAACAGCTGTACGAAAAGCAATGGCATCTGTGATTTCAGCAATGGAACGAGGAAGGTGATTCCAACTTTTAGAAGTGTTTGGAATGAAGGAGTCATGGCAGTATTTGGTGCGACATAATGGAATTCCTACTTTGTGACGGTGATCAATGTGTGAGGAAGTGCAGGACGATTGCGCTAGAAGTTTCTGTCTGAGATATGTATTATAGTGAAAAATGTTATGAAACAAACATAGCCGAAATACTTTTCTGCGTTGCGTTAGAAGAGGCAATGACAGGGAAGATTTCATGGCAGTCACGCTAGAAGTGCGATAATAGTTAGACAATATACAGCGAGATGCGCGATTCTGCACACTTTCTAGTTCAGTAATAAGTGAAACGACACCTGGGTCCCGGACAGAAGCTGCATAATCCAGTTTTGGACGAACCAAAGTTTTCTAAAGCAGAACTTTTAGTGGGCTAGGACAATGTGAAACGTAGCTTCTGAGGTAGCCAAGAGTTTGGTTATTATTAATATTAACTACGTGATGAACATGCAATTTTTATGACAAGGTATTTGTTATGTAATAACCTTATTATTTTTTATCCATTCGATGCACGTTCTCCCTAATTGGCTGAATTGGGACGTAAATATCTTGTGAGCAGAAAAAGAAAAACCTCTCTGGTCTCCTTCGAAGCCCAGCGGATAGCAGGAGATTGAATAAGTGGAGAAGTGCGGCGCTACCGATTCCATCTAATTAGCCTTTAACAAGTAGTGTGAATATAATTATCTGTCATTTCGATAGCACCGTAATCATCTTTCTTGCCACGGTTAAGGCCTTAACTTGCATGTGCTCTGACGCCACCTATCCGTAGGTAAACGCTGTAGTCCTCCGCAATTCTTCGCACCCGCAGCACAGCTCTGCACGCAGTTTCGACCCGATCTTGAGCGCCGTTGCTAATTAGTTACGTTGCAGCTCACCAACATGATCCTCATGGCATATCGACCACCTGAGCGTAACCAACGCGCCATCTCTTCGCGTTCTGGGCTTGCCTGCGCCCTTGGTGGTGGGATGATTGCACGAAATGCCGGCGGCTGTGCGATGAATTCGAGGAATTGAGATGAGCTGAAATTAACCAAAGCACCCGATGTTACCCCAGCGGGTTCTCATCTGCACTGATTGCGTACCTCAAGCCATTTGTAATAGAAACTTCGTTAGAGCCTAAGCTCCCAGGGATCACTTGACACGGTCGTAATCAGCTCTGTCGCAGTCAATTGGTCAAGCGCGTGATAGGCCTTCGGCGTAGCCTTGTTTCCGTAATTAGAATGCTAGAGTTTAAATCATTCTTCGTTGCAGGCAATTTAGGTTCAATTGGGAAATAAAAAAGGCGCTACGATTCTCACTCCGATTTTTTCTAGGGCTTAGCCTTTCCATCTTTCTGTGTAAATAATTCAGATTAAATTGATGTCGGCTGGAGGAAAGATGTTTGAATTTAGAGTAAAAAAGTAGTGTATCGTCGCGAGAAATGCAGCTTACATGACAAAACGTTCAATAAAAAATTATAAACAAACATATAATTTCCTGTAACGCTTTTACGTTGAATTTCCAGTTTATCATACGCGTAATATATGTGGGGTAAAAATTAAAAATGGAGCAATTTAAATTCGGGGAAAGCATAACGATCAGGATCAATAGGAGAATAGAAATATGGCTGGGAAAGAAGGATCTCGTCCCTGACCACCATATATTTTGAGCGCCTGCTTCAGAGAGGAATGGCCTTGGCCTCGATCCACGAAGAAGTATTTCTAAACTGCCATCCTCTAAGAAAGTTGCACAGCTTTTTATGCATGTATATTTAATCCATTTTGTGAATGCTGTGACTGAAGTTGCATTTGAAGCTATTTCTTTTTCGCGTTGCTGTTTTCTACTTGAGCCGTATGATATATGTAGGAAGATTTTTTTTTTTAACCAGAGAGCCAGGCAACACTGCGTGACAAACGCATGGAGCAGCATTTTTTTTTTTATTTTAAACATAGCACCATCGTTACATTAAAGAAGGCGCTATACAGATGACGACAGGCAAGGTTAGAGAGATATAAATGATTTCTGATTAAAAACTGTGCTTCTATTTGGTCAAGTTCTTGTGCGAGCTTTATTGATGTTCTATAGATTTCATGATTAAACCAACATGAATTGTTTTATCTTAAACGCTCAAAAATAAAACCAGTTGTTTTCTTGCGCCAGCATTGAAAAAAAGCAGCATAGAAACTGATGAAATATTTGATTACATTCAGGTCACGTCGTGCAGACGCACCGCAGAGCAGATAGGGAAAGAGGAGGCGACGGGTGATGGTAGCTTATTTGGTGGTGCTGTTGTCCCACTGTGGATCTTTAAATACTGCTGAAGAACACATCGCGCTATCATGTGAACTGTGTGTGTTGTGTTACTTCGGAACGCTTCTGGAAGCATTAACCGCGTGAAAAACTTACATTCTCCTCAATTAAGCCTCTGAAGCGGCGGTATAGAGATGGTTTCTACGATTTCCGACAAGCAGCGGGTTGATGGCAGGCGAAATATCAAAAGAACAACGATTCGGGTTCTTGCAGCTCCTGCGCGAAGAATCGCAAGGTAGAGGGTTTCGCTCAATCTATTACGCCGCGGCTAGAGGAAATTGCTGAGAAGCGTCCGAACACTGATTTCCCGCCAGATGGCTAGCCCTGTCACAACCCCGACTCTGAGTTACAGGCGCGTAATATTCCCTCATGATGAGTTTTTTTATTACCCAGAACGAGGCCACCCCCGAGGTCCACGCTGTATGTGAATATTACCTTTGAATATATTTGCATTTTTCACAAGCAATCTGTAGGGCTCCTAATAATTGCCGGTATTCTTTTTAGCTGAACGCAATGAGACAATATGAGTGTCTAGGAGACCTACCACACTGGTACCAATGTTAGGGCACTCGACATCTGTGCCCAAAGATGCCGAATCAAATGCCGGCTGCGACAGCTACTTTTCAATGGAGGCGAACCCCAAGTTTCCGAAATTTTCATACTCGTCTAATATAGTGCCTCTCACATCCTGAGCGGATTCGGGAAGGTAAACCGCATAAACCATGGAACAACCAGTGTCTAGAATCAATCTATATATTCGAAAATGGTATGGTATGGCGTGGTATGGTATGGTATGGTATGGTATGGTATGGTATGGTATGGTATG
>JAJIZL010015147.1:143786-189488 GCA_023969395.1 Amblyomma maculatum | reverse complement strand
GCCGGTGGTTGAAATTCCGGGCATCTGAACATAATATGTTCGAATGTAGCTCTCGGGGCCTCGCAGAGGGAACATTCGGACTGATGAGTAGAGGGGGAGAAGAGTGGCAGCAGTGCTGGGGAGGAAAAGGTGCGGTCTTGAAGGTGTCTCCATGTTATTTGTTGTGGTTTAGTTAAGGAGGGGTGTGGGGGAGGGCAGTGAAGTCTTTCAGACCGGTAGTGTAGTGTAATGTCGTTGTAGGTGACCAACCGATCTCTGGCACTGCCTAGGTCCTCGGTATCTGTTGCTCGGTCGACGTATGCTCGAGCAGCAGAATTTGCTGCTTCGTTACCGGGGTTGCCTGAATGGGCTGGTACCCAGACAAGGTCTATGGGTGGGGGTGTTTGAACGTTGGTAGTTAAGATTTTGTGAGAGGCAGCATGTAGCTGGCCTCGGGCGAAATTTTGTATGGCAGTTTTAGAATCGCTGAGGATAAGGGTGGCAGTGGAAGAGACTATCGCGATGGCTATAGCGGATTCTTCCGCTTCTACGGACGTTAGGGTAATGATAGAGGCTGATGTGATGTGTTCGAAGCGGCTGGATACCGCGCATATCGCATAAGCTGAGCGGTGTGGATATTCTGCGGCGTCCACGTAGACCGTGTCGGGTTCGTTCGCATGTGCTCTGTGTAAGGCACGTGCTCTCGCGTTCCGTCTGGCCTGGTTATGAAAGGGATGCATGTTTTTCAGAAGTGGGTGGACAGTGAGGTGATCGCGGACTGTCTTTGGAACTGCATAAGTTTCTACTGGAGGGGCACCTAACGGTCTAAGTTGGAGAAAGGAAAGAATGTGGCGACCAGTTGGGGTAGTGGAGAGCCGTCCTAGTTGGGCGATGCGGTGGGCTTCCACCAGTTCGCTGAGGGTGTTATGAACTCCCATGCCTAAGAGTCGATAGGTTGGGTGCGTTTAGGTAAGCCGAGAGCTGCCTTATAAGCGTGTCTGATGAGAGCATCCACCTTGTCTGTTTCTGTTTTTGTTAGATATAAATACGGAATCGAGTAAAGAATGCGGCTTATAATAAATACCTGTACTAAGCGTCTGAGGTCATGCTCGCGCATTCCACAGTGCTTGTTGGCTATACGTTTGATTAGGCGGGTGATCTGATGTGTTGTGTTAGTCAGTCTGGATAGTGTATCCGTGTTAAGGCCGTTGTCTTGTATGAACATACCTAGCATTCGAAGTTTGTGAACTTGTGGTACTGGCTGACCATCTACGGTGATGAGCATAGGGGGTTGGTGGTGTTTCCGCGGGCTTGGATGGAGTATCAGGAGCTCGGATTTGGTGGAGGAACATCAAAGGCCTATTGAGGCTGCGCATCTTGACACCATGTCTGCCCCCTCCTGAAGAGTTTCTTCCATGCTACCTACATTCCCAATGGTGGTCCACAGGGTGATATATCATCAGCGTATAGAGAATGAGAGAGGTTTGGGATCTGTGACAGCTTTTTAGCCATGGGGATGTGTGTGATGTTAAATAAAAAAGGGGAAAGGAGTGATCCCTGCGGGGTGCCTCTATTACCGAGGGTAAAAGTGGGGGATTTTAGGGGACCGAACCGAATTTCTGCTGTGCGATCCCGGAGAAATCCTGAAATGTAAGCATGTGTTCGGTTTCCCACATTCAGAGTGGATAGTGCATCGAATATAGAGGAGTGATAGACATTGTCAAATGCCTTTTGCAAGTCTAGAGCCAGCAATGCTCTTGAGCGTTTGCAGTGTCGGCGATGGAGAATTTCTTCTGATATCTGTAGCATGACATCTTGGGTGCATAGGTGGCTGCGGAAACCCAGCATTGTGTGAGGAAAAAGGTCGCGGGTTTGCATGTGTGTATGTAGCCGATTCAAGACAACGTGTTCAAAAAGTTTACCAAGGCATGAAGTTAGCGAAATGGGCCTAAGGTTTGAAAGAGTGAGCGGTTTGCCGGGTTTAGGTATAAAGGTAACCTGAGCGTGCGTCCACTCTGAGGGAAGCGTTCCCTCTTGCCAGTGTTTGTTAGACAGTTCCGTTATTGCCTGGATGGAGTTTTCATCGAGGTTTCTAAGTGTTTTGTTCGTGACCTGATCGGCTCCTGGAGCAGACGTAGTGCGGAGTTGGAGCATGGCTGCTCTGACTTCATACTTTGTGATGTCTTCGTCTAGCTCATGGTTTTGGGTTCCAAGGTATTGTGGTAAGGGTGTCTTCGGTGTGGTTGTGAGGTATGTATCTTTTAAGGATTGAATAATGTTTTCGTTGTCCATGTCTATGTCATGGATAAGACGCGTCACATTTTTCTGCTGTACATTCTTGGCGTGATCGGGTTCAAGAAGGCATCGTAGCAACCGCCACGTGTCCTTAGGTCCTAGGTTTCCAGCAAGGCGGTCGCATACTTGACCCCATTGCTGGTGACTGAGGTGTGCCGCGTGCGTCTCCATTTCCCTTATGAGAGCGAAGATGCGTAGCTTCAGGGCACGATTGTGTTTGTTTTTAAGCCATCGCTTCTGTAAGCTCGAGTGAGCTTCCCACATGTGGAGTAATCGGCTGTCAATCACCTCCGAGGATTGTTTGCACGGCATTTCCGATGTGGCCATGTTCACTTCCTTGTTGAGGTTAGCCAGCCAATTTGTAAGGTCTTCTGTCTGCCCCGCCGGGGTGGTGCAGTGGTAAGACGCCCGACTAGTGTGCCGGAGTACCCGGGTTCGAACCCGACCTCGGCAGCTGCGTTTCGATGGAGGCGAAACGAAGAGGCGTCCGTGTGCTGTGCGATGTCAGCGCACGCTAAAGATCCCGAGGTGGTCGAAATTACTCCGTAGCCCTCCACTACGGCTCCTCTTTGTCTCTTTCCACTTTTTCTTCCACCTTCCTCCCCTCCCTTACGGGACGGTTGAGGTGCCCACAGAAAACAAGTGAGGCAGTTACCGCGCCTTTCCCTTCCTATAAATTAATCAGTTTCTCTTCTGTCTGCACGAGGCAGAGGAGGGGGCTCAGCTACAGAGCCAGTAGTAGGCCCGTGCATTTTCTCTTCCTTATTCCTACAGCCCCAACATCAAGAACGTCACGAGTGTAGTGCTATTGTTAGGCGTTCGCCACAGCGTTCCATCGGGGCCCGCGTGAATGTGTGTATCACCTGCGCCTACGCATGCTACGGGAACAAAGAGAAGCTGGGCTGGTAGCCACACACGTTCCCCGACTTTCCGCGCTAATCTGTTGTGCCCGTCGGTCCCTTACAGGCGACCATCAATAATGATAAGGTCGTGTGAGGCGTCTTTGAGCACTCACAAACGAATCTAAACCTTTTTGGCATTGCGTGGATCATTCTGCACGTTAAAAGCAAACTGATAATCTAGCATGTCTGTGGCTGTTGGCAGCAACAAATAAACATTATATAGTCTGCGGCAATACTCACAAGTACTTGGTACAAAAGGTGTCTTGGACGTTCACTCAAGCTGGATAAAATGCCGTGCTGGGAACTAAAAAAGTAGGCTTACAAACTTACAAAGGCTTGTCACGCTAAAATGTCATGACACCGATGCGGTCTGCCAATATTGTTTGTTCTTGATTTCTTCGTCTATGTAACACTGTGCCGACTGAAATAGTCGGCAGACTGACAGTGTGGGCGTTCCGTCGCTCACAAGACGGCTGTCGACCGACAGCGGCCGAAATACTGGCACCCACACGAGACAACATCCGAAACTTCCCTCTGACTCGCCACTCTCGTTCTTACTCTCTCATTGTGTCATTATAGTGTTCTTTTTTGGTAAACTTTTTCTTTCTCTTCTGCCATGCCTAAGTAGGGTTTTATAGTCACTTCCGAAGCCGCTTTGTTTTTAATTTTGTTTCATAAATGCGGCCGTACGGAAGAAGAGCCGCACCAGTCGTCATTATCGGCCTAGACTGGATACTGCCCAGTATTTCATGCCTCCGGTTTCTAGGTCAGAAATGCAGTGTTAGAAAGAATAAAACAGTTCGCGGCAGATAAGGGCAGTAGAAATAAAAAGAGAAAAAAAGAATAAAAAAAAATCTTACCATTGTGTGCGGGTGGCACTTAGGCCATCTCGCTCCAAGTCAACTGCGATAAGCGCTGCACCACAAAAGCTTTTAATTTTTTTTATTGCATGTGAAGAATGGCGAGGAATAGAAGCTAATACAGCTCATGCCTAAAACACCGAGCTGCATAATAAAAGACCGTCATAACTCAGTAATTCAACACCGTAACAAGTGTCAAAATTCACGCACGCACACAAAAACATCGAGATGTGGTAGTTAACAAGACTTTTTTTTCTATTTCCTGTTAACAACAAAAAATACTGTCAGGCAGTCAAAGTAGAATAATACGAGAGCTCTAACAAAATTATGGCTTCGCAAAGTTTCAAAAATGGTTTAGGATTGCCAGCTCGCTCAAAACTGGCACCCATTCAGGTTTCTCCCTTTGGGCATTAGAGATGAGAATCAGGTAGTGTATGCTTTTAATAAAATACCCCCTCAAAGAGTGAGCTTTCACGTCCGCGTGTCTGACAGCCATTCTCGTTTTCCATACTCTGTAGCGCTAAATCAAAGTGAATAAGTTGTATGGCACACCTTGATTATCGATAGGCAAGAACCGTATACCATATGATGTAATTGGCAAGTCCTTTCTTAGAGCCCTCTGCAGGATATCCCACACAAGAACTTCCTCCCAGCAGTGAAGCAAAATATGGTCTATGGTTTACAGTTTATGGCAAATCAATCAGTCCACCGACCACGTGACAAAGACACCTTTTTCGCTCAGCCATGGTTTAATAGGCAATGAACCTCTGTGTAAGAGGAAGAAAAAATCATTTTTTGCTGAATACCGTAGTGGCATAAGGCATCCTGATGTTCCCCTCCACATTGTGATGATCGATACAAGGGCACCTGCATAAATACATCAAGCAGGCCCTTATACAGATGTTTTTGGGTTACAGCCCGTAGGCATTATTATGAGAATCTACCTTTTAAAATGTGAAAGGACGCCTAAATTTCGCTCAAAACAATCGGTCTACTGCGTTTGATGTTACTAGAAGACACCAAAATTTAGGGTGTCTTGCTCAGTCTAACTTGGAAAACCGTGAACAAATGGGCGAACCAAGTCCTTCACTTTGCACCGAGCGAGATAAATTTGTACGACTTGTTCTCTCTCAAACCGAACCCCAGACAAAAACCGCTAGTAATCTGTGAAAGTTCTGGACGCTAACCCTTCACATGGAGAATAATTGCAATGTATACCAGACTTTCGCAACAAGAAACAAATTGCATAAAGTTGAATGTGCAAACATTGATAAATGAAGGCCACCCCATTTTGTTGTTTTCGAGTGGACGCGCTCACGTTCATCATCCCAGTAATCTTTCGCATCCTTGCAGTGTTCCAGCGGCACACCAAGGTACCTCGCAGTTGTGACACATCAAGAAATATTTTTGAAAAGCGGAAGGTACGCAGCACCAGACCCCATGCCACAGCCCCCAAAAATTGTCGTATGCAGGGGACTTCGCTGGCCGTTTGCTTACAAACTCGAGTAGCATACTTGATTGCTTCTGAACCGCTTTCTTTATCTTGACACAAAAAGGCTGTGTCGTCAGCGTATGACAATATCTTTACTTCGCTTTTCATAAGTCTAAATCATCGGATAATTTCATTTTTGTTCACCTTTAAGCAAAAAGGTTGTATATATGTGACAAATAACAGAGGCGAAAGCGGACATCCTTCTATAACGGACGATCTTATCTGAAAGCTTTCTGCGGCTTCCTTATTTACACTAATGCTAATGAAGCAATTTTCTTAACCCATTTGAACTCCCCCTAATATGGGTGAGCCTACATTTACATAATCCAGTATTGAAAATAAAATTTCGTGCTTTATTTAGTCAAAAGCTTTCTTTAGGTCTAGTTACAGCATTGCAACGTAATCTTCAAACATGCAACAGCATTCCAAAATGCTTATAGCTACGTGAATGTTTGTATATATGCTTTGCCTAAATGTTTGATGTGGACCTAGAATATCGTTTATTACGATTTGCAACTGTTTCGCCAGGAATTTCATGAAGATTTTGTAGTGCACATTGGCATGTGTTATAGGCTGGTATAACTTTACTGAGAGCAATCTGACGGGTTCATCGCTCTTTGGTATCAACACCACGCATGTCCTAAACGACGGTCGCGTTTCTTGTCATATGCCTCGCTCAAAACTCGATGCATACCTGAGAAACTTCACCCTTAACAGCTTTGTAACTAGCTGCGCCCAATCGATCAGGACCAGGAGATGTTCCAGCGGTAACGTCATCTATCGCATTTGCTGTCTCTCGCATGCTGATGGGCTTACTTTCACAGTGTCATCGAGGCTTGGCATCAGTGGAAAAATGCTTTTTCAAATCTTTCTTGTACTCGGCCGGCCTAGCAATGAGCGAAAATAGCCTACGAATGCACGTTCTATTTCCACCCTTTTGCTTGTGACCCCATTGCTGCTGTTTATCTTTTATTTCGCTCTTCATCGCGTACCTTTTTTGCTCTCCTAATACACACTGTTAGGCGCGTCTTGGGAAAATAATCATTCTGCACGTGCGCAGGCGACAGCCCCTATGAACGTGCGTATATCGGTAGCCTCTAGGTGGGTTTGTACTTTCTAAGCTGAACAAAACGTCAAGCTCACCGTGCAACTCCTTTGTTCTCTAAATAAGGAACCCGATCGCTCAATCGCGTGTATCTTAACCTCCTCTTTAAAATGCTCCCATGACTCAAAAACTGCTCCAGGTTACACTTTTAACAAGTTTTATGCGTTCTTGCACAGTATCTACAAAACTTTAGTCTGTGAGTAGATTGTCATTAAGGTTCCATAATTCCCAGGTAAACCGCGACTTCGCTTCCTTGGATGCAATGGTAAATACGACCATGCTGTAGTCACTAAACGAAACAGGCTTTATCATATAGTTGCTACAGAGTAGCGCAAGTTGAGCAGAAACATATGCTCTAACTAGCCTTGCGCGGCTGTCTCTCCGGAAATGTGTGAATTGCGGCAAATCAGAATTCGACTGTAATTTTGAAACAACCTCGAGTTAACACTCCTGGATGAGCTCGTATAAAAAAAGACACTTGCTGTCGCGAACAGGTTGCTTTTTAGCTCTATCCTGTGATGCACACACAAAATTGAAATCTCCAAGGAAGGTTATATTCCGGTCACACCTTACATAAGGAACAATCCGCTCGAATAACTGTTTGCGTTCCTGCTCTCGTTAAGCTCTTACACACAAATAACGCTCCACTGTGAATCAGAAAAGGTAGTCACCTACTATAAAGCGACCACTTTGTCATACTGTGACACTCTCCACGTTAATGCCGACTGAGTGCCGTAGGAGGACAAGACACCCCGCTGATTTAGCTAAAACATGGCACACACAAGTCTCACACTGGGATCGGAAATGTAGCACCACGCAGGCTGTCTGATCCTAACATTCAACTTTTGTTTCTTTGATACCTATAACTTCCACATCATTTTCAAGCAAGAAAAGGCTAAGTTGGTACTGCCGCTGTCTGGCAGCCAATCCTCTAGTTTTTAGCGTAGTGATTCTTAATGGAGCCGCCATTGCTATGGGGTTAGGGTGCTAGACCAGACGGGCCACATTGTGACCCTTTGAAGTTAACAACAGACAGGCCTACGAATTTGGATCATCACATGACAAGATACATCATGACAGCACCACACCGGCACGGCAGCCGGCACACTGCATTGGAAGACGCCATCGTCGTTGGCACGTCAAGCTGTCAGGTGTGCTTCTGAGGCGCCTCCCCGTCACGGAGGAGGGTTACGTTATCGGTGTCGCCGCCACCTGCCTCCGGTCTGTAGGCAAGTTCGGCCGCGAACGCAAAATAGGTCGACGTTTCGGAGCAGCCTTTGTCGGCGGCTCCCCACTGCTGGTCTCCACTTGCAGCGCCCAGGCATCAGCGGCGTCCTCCTGCGAACGCTTAGACGCTTAGTGCGATTTTCAAAAGAATTTTTTTTTTTTGCGGCAGACTGAATTGATGTGTGCATAACACGCTTTAAAACGGTGGTGTCAAATAACTGATTAGGTTGCCGATACAATGGTATTGGAAAGAAAGAGGCAGTGGGAACCTGAGTCACCTGCCTTCTGGATAGGCTATAAAGGTAATCGAAAGAAATGCGCGCCATGAGGAAATTGCAGGTGTTCGCAACCTTTTTAAGAAATCCCCATAGAGACAATTCATGGATCTGTCCAGTCGATGCGGATACATAAAGAAAGACAGAACTAAGAGCTTAATAGGTGCCAATAATAACAAGAAATGGTTTGCAGTTCCAAAAAGATAAAATGCGAGGCTAGCTGGCATACGAACAAGTGAGCAAAACCTTATGCGCCAATGTTTATTGAAAAAAAAAAAAAAACAGGTTATCACGACGCGTCGGTTCCCACTGAGAGCACCGTACGAAAGTTGCGAATATTATGTGTATTGTCTGCACCTTCTTTCTCACACAATGTAGAATTGAAAAGAAGGTAGGCAAGCTTTTCAAACAAGACTGTTCCTCTTAGCGTGCGTGCAAACACCGAACGCGTCCGGCATATATACGGCTCAGTTTGTTCCTAATAGCTACGATTTAAGAATTTCAATTAGCCCAATTGCTGCAAACCTCATGCAGAGGGATGCGTATTAGTACCACAAAAGCTACCTCTAACCAGTACTTTCAGGGATTCAAATATAGTTTTAGCTGATGCTGACATTTTAGTACAAAAATTGTGAAAGCAGTAGGAGTGACATGCGTTCACTGGCTAAATGCAGACTCTCCAGGATGCTGAGAGCGAAGTGCTGGTATTTTAAATCTGGGCGTCTAGTGCCGTAGCTGGTAAAAGGTTCAGCATATTTCACAGGGCCTGCCGCGGGACCGCAACTGCGGTGTATTGTGGTAATAAAGTTTTTTTCGTGTCGCGCATGTAGTTCGAAGCACGTTGAAATGCTGCACAAATACTTATTCCATGCTGCTTAACGTACTGTGAGAAATTGACTTGCGAAGTAGCGATGCCGCGACTGAACGTTATGGCTATAAACGTATTTTGGTTGAAGTGCAGGACGGTCGAAATCTCCAGACTATCTCCAGGACAATAATTGCTTCTTCGTCATTTCTCTATTACTTACATTTTTAACTTTTCTTACGCACTTAAGAAATGCTGAAAAGTTGCTCCCGTTGGCCGCTGCTTGGAGGCGCGCTGCCAATCTACATGTCCCACAATTACTCACTCCCAACAGAAAATGTTGGATTTGAAATCCATACGTAATCGACGACCAAGTGTATTTTGGCGGCCCGCGCCCATGTTTACGCATTCAATTAGGCACCAATCATACGTTTCTTAAATACACAGTTTTTTAGTTGTAATTTTTCTACAATAAAATTTTACATTACAATTATATGAGATCCACTTAGCTCTATGTAAAGCCATACGTTCAATCACTTATAATCGTTGTACATTAGCAAAATGGGCATAAGGTGTCGTAATAGATTTTTTATATGTATCACCACAGATTCCTTTCAAGAGGCAGGTGTATCAACATTTGACCATCATTCAGTGATCGCTAACAAAGCGCTAGTTCATGCGAAATTGGGGGCGTTCAAAACTTGAATAGCGTACGTCTCCAGGTGCCGTGGTGCTACTTTGGTTATAGTGATACACGGCTTCCTCTAGTTCATATATTGGGTGAGAATGTCGTACTCAGATGAAGTCGGTGATGGCGCGTCTGTAGGCAAAACGTCCACATTTTCATACTGGGGAGAAAACCTTCCTTGCTTGTACGAGATCAGGCAATCTGGAAAGAGGTTCAAATTCAGAGCTATACCTTGGGTTGGAGGATTCGACGGCTTGCTTACAAGGATAGCGTGAAATATGTGTCAAGCTTTCGAATCATTGCATGTTTTATTGATTTAATGACATAGCTGCTGCCAATTTCTGCAAGCCAGGTGCGTAGCATGCCATTCAACTTCCTCGAAAATGCAAGAGTGTGCACTCTTACGACGGCACTTGCGACCATATTTATGATAGGCTTTCAGAGCATGATGCCTAAGATCCCACAGACTCAAAAGGTGAGAGCGCGGCTTCAAGGCATTGCATTTCACTGAAAGCTTTCTTTTGGCGTTCCTCTTGGCATTAATAATATGTCTGCTTATCTCGTCCAATCCTGTAAAAACATGGACGTCATCAAGCATCTGACTAAAATTATTCTATGACACATGCTTCACCACTCAAAAGTCTTAATATTGTGGATGTTGTCATCCGCGACAGATCGTGATGCCATTACACCGCAATGGCCGCTATCAATCTCATCTCGAACACTCGTGCATGGGAAATCTTTGGGACAAAAAACAAGTGCCAGGTTTTGAGAGCGTTGTTGGCCTATGTGTGACCAAACTTTGTAAGCAGTTGTAGTTCGCTGGCGGCAGCCATCTTGGCTTTGACAATGTGCTATTATAGTGTCTCCTCCGAGCACCTAAATAGTGATATTCCAACGGGTATGTGTAGCTGTCAAAAGTACTCCAGAATATAGCGTAATCGGGGCGATATATCCGTGGGTAGTGTTCCACAAATCACTTATCCACTCGATGCGTATAGAACCAAGATATCAGGCCTGAAACGAAATTACCACAGCTTGTTCGTCAGCGACTAGGCTAAGAAGCAATCATAAAACCAGCGTTTGCGTGCACCACGAGGAAGTGTCCATCTCGGTGTGCGGGGTGCGTGAAGAACAAGTATGTTTGCCTAACCGTTGACTTCGCGTTCCTGGACCAGGGCGGCATGCTTTCTAAAATACAGTAATGTTTATAACCTTATTATAATAGGGCTGTTAATGCAAGTATCCTGAAGCGAGCAAGCTAGTAGAAGCGACGGTGTGATGAAAAGTCTGCTCTGAAGTTGTGTTTGTGCGTCGAATTTTCAGGCACTTCCGTGACAAGAACTAGACAGCAAAAATATGAGCAAAAGTGTAATGCGTTTTCGTGCTAGCACACGCCATTGTTGAACTAGAAGATACCCGGCATTTAAGGCATATTGTTCTCAATTCTGTGCTCTTGCCTCTAAGTAACATGTAATTTTCCAAACGGGAAAACGCGCGCTTGATCAGCTCGGAAGTAACTAGTATGGCTAATAGTCCTAATGTTTCCTGATCGGATGTGCGAACTGACTCTAGTTGAAGGACCTCAGACTTTTTCCTATGTAAGGTTTCCTGTTTAGTTGCAGTCACCTGTTCCTGAGTCGGTGTGGTCTTTGGAAGTGAGTGAGTGAAATTGATTTGAACAATCCCCTTGTCTCCACAAAACATTACCGTGGACCTTGCCGCTTGGTTTAGACGCTGTTATCTGTTGTCTTGGGTAGTGCCTCTTTTCCTGTTGGGGCAGGCTCTTTAGGAGCAAACACATATTTTTCATAGCGAGGCGGTTTACTTTCAGAGGTTTTATTTAACTTCTCACCGTAGCCACAAAAAGATTGTAAATCATCCAGAAAGAATACTTAGTATTCAGCTTTATTTGCAATATATGTTCTGTGCGGAGAATTCTAAATATTTTACAAAGATTTTCAGAAATTTTCTATAATAGTCTATAATATCAAGAGCATAATGCGCCACGGTGCCATGTCAGACCGTGGTTTGTTGCATTAGGGCACATCTGTGCGTAGCAACGTATTACGGAGCAAGAAGGAATGTGCATTGGGATTCAAGAAGCCTGGTTATAAAATACTATATTCATACCTTGTGGTCTCCGCCATATCGTGTCTGCCGACGGATGCCGCTAGAGGGAACTATATCCGCCAGCCAGCACCCCCTGTAAATTACTTGCTGAGAGAGGCTCAGATTTCTTTTCCTTGAAATTTCTTGCAGTTATTGGTTTGGTAAAAAAATGACGGAATCAAACTTGCCAACGCTAAACTTTCCGTTCAGTTCTACGTACATTCAGGGCTAAGTTTCTCTCCTAGAGGTATTAGCAATGCTCGTGCCTCTTTCCAATGCTTTACTGATTTGAATTTATTGATTTGTGCAGCGCGCTCGACGAAGGATAAGAGCAAGCAGCTTGCCATGTAGAAATTCATTTTAAGAATCATAAATAAATCTTTCTTAATGGCCCAATATGGCCTCAATGCTGCGTCCAGCTGTTTGAAAGACTATCCACAACTACATACTTCACACTTCGTAATTCAGATAAGTTAATCTTAAAGTGTAAAGCGATTTACGTACAAAACGTTTCTTTAGTGTCTAGCCAGGCTACAGTAAAGGGTTTTCTCTGTGTTGACTACACTGGAACATTTCTTGTTCATTACATCCTAGTTGCAATTTGCTTGCACAACATTCAATACTCGCGTCAGAAGAGAAAATGCCTTGAGTAAACACAAAAACTAATTTTTCTAGATAATGTTCTGATATTATACTTCAGGACCTCCTGATACAGCTAAAGATCAAAAGGTTGTATTGCTGCAGGAGCCCCGAATAATTTGTAATCATAAAAGAGAAATAATTATAACTTCCGGCGAATATTTTATCTTGTTGTACAGCTGTCGCTGCATTAATTCCAGTGGGCTCCAGGATCATTACCATATTTTAAAAGTTATGTTTTTCATTCCACAGACATGAACAAAATTCTTCGAAATATCTTAAATTGTTATGAAATTTACTAGTTATGTATAACGCTTTCTGTAGCGAGTGCATTAGATTTTTAGGAGCTATAGTTTAATGGAAATAATTTGTGGATGCTCAGATTTGAATCTTAAATGATGCGTTAAAGACGAGGCAACAGAAATTGGGACTTGCAAAATAGCATTAAGACTATTTCAAAAATTTATTCTGTTGGCGGAGATAGGAAACTCAATCGGCAATAGCATTAAGAAGCACATATGTTCTGCATATTTAAAGTGCTATATCTACAGCATGAAGATATTTGCTACCACACATAATTATTGGGTGCAGTGTGGCAAAACATGAAGTCTATAGTTTTGTTCTTGTGCGTCCTGTCTGCAGTTATCAATGCCTCAGAGTAAGCCGGAGAGTTTATTATTTCATCAATGCAATCCATTCGTTTAAAAAAGAGTACATATACAGCGGAAACCACGCTAAAGCTACAACATTCAGATATAATATTGTTCCTAACTCTGAACTTCACAGGCATATCTTTTTAACCTTACAAGTGTAAATGAACTGCAATCGCAACCCAGATTCTCTATCAGTGGTCCATGCTTGGCGCATTAGCTGATGTTCTGCTAAAAGGGACCATGCTATAGCTTAACTATAAGCCATCTGGACATCTTATATAACTATAAGATGTCCAACATTTACATTAAGGATTATTGAAGGTGTTTCAGTTCTTGATTTCGGCTACAGTAAATACAGCAGCGATTTGTGGTTATGAAAAGTTTTAATCGCGGATGGGAGTTGCAATGGAAAGGTCATGAACTGTGGTAATCCTTATCAGTTCCTACATGGCAAGCTGTTTGCTGTTATCATTCGACCAGCGCGCTAGCATAGTCTCGACGAAAGGACGCTCCAGTAATCAGTGGATTTTGTTCTCTCAGACACGTAGTGTGCATCTCAACAAGCCTTATTGACATTGATTTAATCTTTATCTGCATGTTATCTTGTCAGGAATGTCAGTACGACTTTATGTAAATAAGAGCTTAGTGCCAACTTTTCAGTGATGTGTTTTTAAATAAAATTTTCTTTCACAGAGAGGATATTTTGTTCTAGAATGCAATGGTTAAATGGTCGTTAGTTTTCACCCTAAAGTCTAAAGTTTGAGGGATTTAAATTTACTCCTGCTTATGCCAAGTGACTCTCAGCAGATCCTCGTAGGCTCTAGCCTGCAAAGTGATTCCGCCTTTTGAAAGCTTGATTAATATAAAGTGGTTTAACTGGCATTCACAAAACTTTATGAACGAAGCATATAACTGCGGTTTTTTTTTTTACCTATATATGATTAACACATTGTGAAAAGGCAGATTATTGCTGAGGAGCCTATTACAGAAACAACATAGCTTAACTTTGGAACCTAATATATTTAATTGTGTGCCGATTTCTACGACAACACGACGGAGTATTGATGACTCGAAAGTGTCAAAGGCATTTGAAGGGAGAGGTCTCAGGAGGAAAACCCGATTGGGAGTGGTGGCGCTGGAGGGAAACGGTATTCAGCCTACTTGAAGGCTCTGTGGCATTGCGTCAGGCGATGTATATTTGTGATGCTTTGTACCGGTACGAATATGGTTTGCCATATGTAAAGAAACATTTGTGCAATGTAGATGAAGAAGCGAAGCAGCAGCAGAAGAATTGGGCGCCGTCCGTTCAGTGCATCGCATGTGCGAAGAAAAAGCGGGCGCAGATGAAGCCAAACGCCACTAGTCACGCAATGAAGGTCGGCTGAAGGCGAAATTGCGTTGTTCGCGAACTGCGCCACAGCTATGCCAAACGAACTTTCGCTTAAAAAAGAATTTCCGGCTTGGCTCCCAAAGTATTTTAATGGGACGTTTGCATTTCGCGCGTAGTTTTGTGGAGCGGTGTCCACTTCCACAGAAAAAGTGACGCAGGTCACGTGGCATCAGTAGTGTTTTATAATTTGCCAATAATTGAGCCTGTTGAAACCCAATAATAATCTCTGTTCTGGTCACGTATTCATATCTTATTCACAGATATACCACAGTGCAATAAATCGGAATCTCAAACTTGGCGTCATGGCGGTATCAAGGTGAAACTATGATATATCTTAATGAAGTTCCTGAATATTAGTAATAGAGCCATGCACACTCCAAGCCGAACGTACATATCTGAATAATTATGGACTACTACTATCGGTTTCGAACCATTTAAGAGTTCTTCTTGGACATGGTAAGAAGTTAGATTAACATATTCCAGTTCCACACCCGCCACCATCATCACACTCGGTGCTGGACGGGGCAACTTAGTCCATCTCAATCCTTTATGTAACTCCTGCCGTTGGAACTCTCGCCGCTGAAACTTTGACCATTAACGATGTCGCAGGTTTTGAACCACTTACAATTCTTTCTGCTTTTAACCACCATTTCCATTCAGTGTATACGAGACACAATTCAGTAATTCTAGCTTTTGGTTATGAATCACGTTCATCCATCGGCGATGTGTCAGTGTCCACTGAAGATGTCGTGAATATGATATTATTTCAAATGCCAATGAATCGAGCGGCCCTGACGAAAGTCCTGCTTCATTTCTTCTTCGTTACTCTATTTGGTCCAGGAGGCACCTTGTAGTTACCACGAGGAATTAGCTAACATCAATGCCTTACCTTCCTCGTGGAAACTAGCCGATGTTCTGTCCCTATTGAATTCTATTGATGTACAATTATTGTCTAACTTCAGGCCTATTTTCATAACAGTGTATATTGTAAACTGTTAGGCACGTTGTCTATTAGCATATTTTCGCAATAGCTGGTAGAACTAGGAAACCACATTTACTTGAACCAACGCACAAGCTGTAGCGAAAGATGGCTCCAAGCTGGGTAACTACTACGAGCGAACGCCCCTAGCCAAGAAGACGAGTTGCTTCCAGTCTTCAGAGCTCGACCACATGGCGGCTCGAGTAAATAACATTGCCGCATTGCCCCTCCTGGCGGAAAAGGCATCGTCCCGATGCCGCGAGGCGAGATCAAGCAGAACCGTTGGCGGCATGAATGTAGCGTTCATACGAAGTCAGAAGCGTCACAGGAATGAAGGAAAAAGAAACGTGTGACTTTACCAAGTGGGCGTGGAGGGATTTTATTCTAGGGACGTGTATGACTTCTTACTGTGATTGCCGTCGGGAGGAGCGGACAATTCCACGCTAAATATCACTTCGTAGTGGACGTCACTGAGTTTATGCAGCACGTCGTATGGGCTGAAGTAGTGACCAGAAGCTTTTGGGAGCGACCCCGCTGCCGAGCAAGAGTCCACACCTTACCTTGATCGCCAAGGTTATAAATTGTCTCCCTGTGAGGAAGGGCATAGCTTTGAACCTTTTTAGAGTGATGTGCCCGAACTCTCAGTCTAGCCAGCAGGGGGGCGGCCTAAGCATGTCACAATTATCGGTCAGCGCCGGCAACGTCTGTGTGGGCAACATCTGGAAGGAGCATTGCGCCCAGCATGATAACGACTTCGCGACTGTACACCGAACGAAATGGTGTAAAGCGGGTAGTTTCCTGAACTGCGGTGTTGTATGGAAATGTTGCATGCGGTAGTATCTGGTCTCAGTTTCGCTGGTGCTGAGGAAATACTTTTGGCAAAAACAGTACATGTAAATGATATCGGCGATCGTCTAACTGAGTCGCTCTATAAGGCCATTCGTCTGAGGATAGTAAGCTGTTCGACGATCACAAGTGCCATTGAGCCGCATAACTTCCTCGGTTACGGCTGAAGTAAATGTCATGCCACTGTATTTAAAGCGACCGCAGGGACACCATGACGAAGGATTAGGTTAAAAATGAAAACGTTCACAATATAAGTAGAGGTGCCGTTGGGAAGAGCTTGTGTATCACAATAACGGGTGAGGTAATCTGTGGTTGCCCGGTTGCCCAATAAAGACGTAGGAAATGTCCAGAGCAGGCCCATACAAACTCGGTTAAAATGTACTCGTGGAGGACAAATAGGCTGCAGCAGGCCAGCCAGCTTGACAGGCAACGTCTTCCGATGTTGCCAATTGCAGCAGGACTCAACATATCGCTGGACGATAGCAGCAAGCTTCAGCCTTTAGTACTTTGTCGCATCCGTGCCAGGGTCCGGGAAAACCGAGATACCCCGCAGAAAGAGGAAAGCTTTTGCAGCTCTTCCGCACGATGCCTCGGATAATTTCGCAGACTTCATTCTCGTTTCCTGCTATCGGAAAGCTGAGGTCCACAACAGTGAGGTTGGCAGGGCGATCAAAATTCAGATATTGATAATGTATGGCACGCTGCATGCTTGTCGCTTCCTTCGTAAAATAAGCCACAGTATATGGAGGGTCACGTACCAGGCCGACGAACAGCTGCTCCTTGACGCCTCAAATTTTGCCAGGTGCTGATGGTAGCCTCTTGGTTTATTAACCACATCTTGGCATTGTTTTTAACTGCGAAATAAATATTCCGTATCTTATTTTTTTTGTGCTCTTCTTCCCATGCATTATACGCAGCTACCCGGTCATAGCTGGTAATTCAGTCCTTAACCTCCGCACATTTGTCGCCAACGGTGTGGGTATACGCGGATTATAAAAGGGCAGCGGCTGGGCACATAGGGGAAGCTGGATGGCCTGACGTGCCGTTGTAGTCATGTTTCGCGTTGGGAAAACACGGAGACCACACCCGGAACTAAGCTTTTCAAGCAGCGGCTCGCCTTGTGCACAGGTGTCGTGTCCACGGTACGTAGCTGTTCTCTGGAGGCACCCAGAAGCTCTTCGTACATGAGATGTACCAGCAAGCTCCACCAAAAATGTCACGGTAGCCGTTAAAAATAAGTAGGCAGATTTACTTGAAGCAACGCACATGGAGCGGCAAAAGACGTAACATGGCTGGCTAACCGACTAGCGAGCGAACTCCCCAACCTCTACCACATGGTGGAGAGAGTAATATTGCGCTAATATCATGTTTTTTTAAGACTAATAGCACATTAAGTGTTATTCAGAACGTCTACTGTTGTGGCCTCTGTACCTGAGTGCAACTCACTTATTTCGTACATGAAATCAGCAGATCTGTCGATATACGTTAGCAAATTATTGTTATCTTTATAGACTTTGCAATGACATGCGACACAGTTTCGGACCTAAACTAATGCTCAAGCTGTCGTCCATACTAAAAATCCAGTCCTGGTTTGACAGGATATCAGACTTTCCTTCCAGCGCTCCCAGTATGTACAATTCAACTCTACCAATTCATATTTAGGCCATGTCTCATTTGCAGTAGCCCAAGGCTCGAACCTGGGTTCTCTTCTCTGCTTGTATACTTATGATCAACCAGTTAACCCTTCTGTAAAATTGAGCCTTTAAGTTGACGGCTGCATTTCATGCGTAAACAGTAATTCCCCAGTTGATCACGTCAGCTTTAAGAATTCATTCTCTTATTGCTGCAACTGGTTCAATATATGCCAAATGAATATTAAGTTTTCTAAGAATTCCTCTGAGTCATTTTTCATGACGTCCGTGCATTTCCTTCTTCACATATTCATGTAATACTCTCAAGGTACACAGAGTGTATGAATACAGATATCTCAGCCTTCTGCTAGCACAGAACATGACTTCTTCAAAACACCTTGGTGGCACCTGTATTAAGGCCTTTAAAAGACTGGGAACTTACAACGCGTCTCTCGCTCTCCTCCTCGAGGAACTGAGCTCCTGACAAATAAAATATACATTTGCCCCATTCTCGAATACGCTTGTGTGGTTTGGAATCTGTATAAACAGTGTTAAATCAACAAACTAGAATCTGTACTTCTAGAAAAAGGATGCTCATTTTTTTGCAGATTTCGCAAGGACTTTCCACAGTTTGCTTTTCTGTCACAATTAGGACTGAGTAGACTTGCTTCAGGTCGCCATGTTAGAAGCGTGAAATTTATGTACGTTTTAGTCATTTCTCTTGGCTTTTCTTCGTTACATAATTCTCTCACAATTTTCAAACCTCCATCTATAGGCAGCCGCAACGTACTGAATATCTCCCCTTTTTTGCACGCGCTGGCGTCTTTAAGTATAGGTTTTTTCCTGATACCATTAAGCTTGGAAATTTTTACCAGGTAACATTCACTATTTATCATTAGATGAAGTCTTGGAAGACTGTTCCTAATGCTGTATATTTACTTTTTGTGCTTCTTTGATTTGCATGGTATCCCACTCCTGCAGTACCCTCGCTGAGGCTGCACTTTGCAAGATTATTAAATAAATAAAATAAACTGATGTAAAATATTTCAGTAGTGCAAACGCCACCATGATCAGACTCAGAGCAGGACGCAGCAAACTGTCCTTTCTGAATCCCATATGCAACCCCTGCGTCTGGAAGCCTCGAGCAAATTTCCAGCTGGCTACCTTGGCTGTTGTCACAAAGTATTCAAAATAGTTTTTTACCGGTCCCTCACTGCTGACCGCCTTACATCTGCTGTCAATACCACGTTTGGAAGAATGACCTGTTTCCACCCTTATCAACGTTATAGTCTGCGTCACTTTGGGACGTTGAACCCCATAAGACAAGCCAAACGCATTGTTCTTAGTATCTTTCTACTCTGTACGGCATACTTACGCGAACGTCTGAGCATGGCTTGGGCTAGAGATGCCGTTATGTGCTCATAATGCTGAGATGTAGCCCACGTAAAGGCTAAACACCTAATGTCTTAACATCGTTTATAAAGAATATAAGCGAAATCTTCAAATAACCTTTCTTACTCAGAACAGAAGCCATTATGCACGTGCGGTAATCATCAATCAGATTTACCAGCATTGTTACATTGATTTCTGGTGATACTGTCCGGCGCTGTCGATATGATACTGTAAATATTTGGTAGAGAATAACATAGAGTGAGTGGCACACTAGGAAAAATTGTTGCGCCTGAGTGCGCCTCTGATTGGTCGGGAATGCAGGCGAAGGCCTTTCTGTCTTCCACACCACAATAACATGCAGCAGTCCAAAATGTTGTAAGGGTGTTCGGCCTAGCACGGCTGGCTATTTTTTACTGCGCGTGGAAGCACCCTAGTACTCTTGCTTTGACACGGCTTTGGCCACGTATGACAGTTCTTATACACGCCAACACCCTGCGCGAGAGCGTGGCAATTTAACTCGTTCGCTCTGAGGCAACGACGGTGGCCTGGGTTCCTATTGCAGAAGCCAAGAAAGTGGATCTGCTCGGGGCTCGAGTCATGTTCGCTCCTTCGCTTGCTTTTATTTTGTACAAGAGAATTCTGTTCCTCTGGCCTCGTGCAGCTTTGCTGTTGTACTAGAAATCACATCAGGCCAACGTGCCCATCAATTCAGGTTGTTAGTAAGCTATTTGTCTCGTAATTCTTATCCCCTGGCCTCGTGCCGTTGCGCTTTGGCACAGTGACATTATGTCTGCTATTCTGTTCTCTGCACATGGGGAATAACTTTGCATTGTGGGAACTTTGTGGCTTGAGTTTCTAGGGGTCATGTTATATATTAGCTTCACGTTATTGTTAATTCTGTTCATGCGATAAAATTCGGGATAGTCCGAACTAAGGAGAGCCCAGGAAACGCTCCATTTTTTTTTTGCTCTGTCTTAGGCAACATCCGGATATAATTTTCATGAGCATCTCGAAAGCATGGCAATCCAGTGAACGGAAATCAACGCCGTAACACAGAGATTCACACGCCAATAAAATTTAGAGTGATCGGCATGAGTGCCTACTTCGTCCGCTCAAGAGAAATCAATGCAACCTGTGGAGTTATAGCTCACGATGCAAAAAGGGAGAAGCGCATTTCTCGGAAACACCTAAAGAAATGCGACGACAATAATGAATGCAGCTTAGCACTTTCGTCAGGCTGACATTCTGCAGTGGAGGTGGTTACGAAAAGAATCCATGGAGATATAGTAATGTGTTGAATACACAAGCTTCTGGGTCAAGGTGAGAATGAGTCGGATTCGGCATTGGCCTAGACGTCCACGGTGGAGGAATCATTATCGTTGGCGTCAGCCTTGCTGTCACGAAAACCAATGTGTGCAGCAGGCGGTTGGACCCGTCAGATTTGGGAGGGGACTTGGACCTTGCAGACAGATATTGTTCCATAAATTTGGCTTAGAATTGTATCTGCGAACAGCACAGTGCCATAGGACTGAAAGGGACAGATGCCCGGAGCCACCATCAGCAATCCTACGTTCCAGATGCTCCGTCATTCTGTCCGTGCTCACCTAAGGAATATCACGCTTATTTTTACTTTTCTCTTGGTTTCGTTTTCCTGCTAAAATCATGCCTGCTTCTCCCTTCACAATATGTACCGTCCTTGCCATATTCATCGGGCTTCCATGTATTTCTTTCTAGAATTGACCCCTACTGTGACTTCCCTCTCACTCTCTTCTTATTTTCACCATTTCCAGATGACAGGACAATTTTGTAAAATTTGGACCATACTAATATTTCAATTGAAGTATGCTTAAAGCGGTATTCCGCCGTGAAAAAGGTCTTGCAGCTGGTTTTATTGCGCATTTCTCGTTTCATATTGCTAACCTTAGTTGGTCCGTCTGACATGTTATCTAAGTGGTGAGTTTACAATGAGACAAAATTGTTGCTTTTCCTTGGTTTGTTTGTTTATTGCTTTTGTAATATGATACACAGGCAATCATTCTGAAATAAAACTTCGCCACTCTGAGCCCATGTCTCTCATACTCATATATTCAATCCCACTTTATATCGCCACCTATCTGTTACTTCAAACATCACTTCATAAAAAGACTGCGCTACCTTCATATAACAGATGTTTTGCTTTGAAAATGATGCTAACAATCTCATTTGCTTGTTCCTATCGATATGCATCCTCGCTGTAATATATATATGTAAATCCCCTGTGCTGGATTTTGCATAATCCTGCGCCTCAATAGGTGCTAATGACTAATGTACTTCCTTATTACGTATAGTTCACTTTGAAAATTATCCTAAAATACTTCAACACCTTTCACACTTCGATTTATTCATCAATTCGCTTTCAAGCTACCATCTGACCAGCTGTGTTCGTAGTTAGCTCAGCTGGTGCAGTAAATGATCCAGATAAGCTCTGGTCTCCAGTATGAACATTGTGGCAAGACCAGTATTTTCTAATCTGTAACGTCCCTAAAAATGCCATAATTTTTTCCATTATAGCCATAAGGCGTAGCTATGGCTTATGCTAGTGAGTAAATACCGCCTAGTCCTCTACTTTGAGAGGCATCATATTTCCTTTTGAAGTGACTGTCTGGAGAATGTGAAGGTCCCGTGTTTGAAGCACAGACGAAGAAGAACCTCTCATACAATTCCGAAGTTTTCGTTTTAGCTATGCGTTTTGCATTGTACTCTTGGGGCTGTGTTTATGGTTGTTTGTAATCACTGTCCTATTGCAAGTCTGCTTTAACTCGAGTGCATCTGCTGATAACGTTGGACCAAACCATTTCCCAATTCGATAAATGACCGCCCTCCATAATAGCTATCTGGTGGGTGTAGCGACTTCATCAGTCTGTAGCGAGACTGCCCAGGTGATTGTTTTGAAACCCGCGATAAGATACAATTACTTTACTAACACGTTCCTTACAAAGCGTAATAGCTTTTTTAGAAGCTTGAACTGGAGAAGCGTGTGAAGACATATATTATATAGCTACAATATATCCAAATGGCTGTGCTTGAATGTATGCTATGATGAAGCAATCCCTCTTGAAAGGGCATCTGTTGCCTGTTTGGCAGACCGTAATTGCAGAAGGAATACGTAGACTATTTTGTCGAGATAACATTTATAATAAGATTACAAACGGAACTTGAGAAGATTACATAATAATACGTCTAGAGCTACATTATCACCTGTATTCATCAAGAGCTCAATGTCTATGTCCATCCTAGGCAAGAGACAAATTTGACGTGAAAACCCCATTTGTGAAAAACTTAAGTACATTCTCGAAATGTGGAACCCTCTCCAAGCCTTCACGATTGACTCGCACAGACCGTTCCAGAACTGGGTGGTTAGCTTTATTACTTCACAGTATCACTCTCGAGTCATTACTACTAGTATAATGTTATCTCTCGGCCTCAAACCACTATACTCGGGGACAAGTTTTTGAGGCAATAAAGCCAAAGTACGGAGGCGGGGTTTTCCTAACTGTGTTACTAGGCCATATCGTTCCTAGCACCTGGAGTCAATGCTTGTTCAGTTTTAACAGTTTCTTTGCCTCCTATTAGGCAGCAACACGTTCCATTACGTTGCTGATGGCTTCTGAAGATAAAGTCGTGACTAATCAACACCGTGCACGACGTGCACTGTGAGAAACGGACGGGCCTTACGAACGCACGTAAAAATGGGCAGAGAAAAGTGCCAGACGTATCCCACCCAGCCCCGCGTACGCGGCTTGTGCTTTCCGAGACTGCTGACAGGCCGCGCAGCCATTGACATGAACGATGCTTCTTCAACTCCTGTTGTACTGCCTAGTACTGTAGTATAAACTTGATACATTAATAAAGTAACAGTTCTGTAATGGTTTAACATTCCAGGGCATCAACCGCGAAATTTCTGAAGGCACTATACCCTTGTGCGTAGCGAGCCGGTGCATTTCGGCTCCGTAGCTTCCATCACATTGCGACAAAAAGTTGTCCCCGAGTATACATCTCCAACGACAAGTCTAAACACTTCGTCTTTCAGAAAATACAGTGTAAATTTCTTGCCCATCGGGAAACACGTTTATCCTCTGCTGAGGTTATGCCACCTCTATATATTAGTCACCATAGATAATTTGGGGGACTCCGCCATTTTGCTCCCATTGAAATCGGAGAATGATGTAGCTTCTCTGAACACAACGTGGTTGAAGGTAATCCCGCTAAAAAGTCGACCACTACTAGGACACGAGCTTAACGAATATGAATATATGCTAAAAAATCGGTAATCCAATCTACTATACTTATTTAGCTTCAGTTAGTATTGTGCGATTTTTTCATATTTATTCTTCTCATTTTGTTCAGCAGTTTTCAGTGCTGCTATTCTAATTTTTTTCTTAGGTTAATAGTTCGTGTTACTGCACATGCACATGTAACAATAGCCCCTCCACCCATTTCCAACATCTGTAGTCACTACTGGAACTCTTAAGACTTCTGGGGCTCCGCAGCCCCTTTAAATGTTTTAAACCGCGCGAGCCTCTACCTATTTGTATTGTTTTGGCACGGGCAGCGCGAGTGCGCATGAGCAAGCAGATAATCTTGGGGGGGGGGGGGGGCGTGATGTTAGCGGCGACAGATGAGGGTAGATAAGCGCGTCGGAAGCAAGGCGCGGGGTTTTTCTTGCCCCGGCGGAGAGGCCAGCGGGGGCAGCCTGCGAGCGTCATGGGCCAGCAGGGTGTGCACGGACGACTGAAGGAAGATCGTCGACATGAAGCTGGAAGCTGTGCCTGCGGGAGCTGCCTAGTCGTATTCGTGTGAATTGCTGTCCCGTGAGGAGCAATGTTTCTTGTGCCGCCGCTAGCGCTTTGGCCCTATTGCTCGTTTTATTCGCTCCGGAGTGCGTTTTGTTTCGCTGCGGTAAAGCCCTGATATTCTTTCCGCTTTCCGTTGGTGTTCCATTGTTGCGCGCATGAACGGCCTGTTCTCAGCGCCTTATGTTTCTTTGTTTTGCATTTTCATTTATCCGGAATAAACCGGCGTTTTTAAGAGACTGGATTTATCACTCGTCGGACGAGACCATGGCTCGCGGACCCGTTTTTTGAAGGCAAGGCCTTCAGGAATAATAAGGACTGATGGTAATAATGACTGCTTTCTATTTTCAGATGCCAAGGCCCAAAAGGTCGACCTCGCAAGTATATATGTCTTTATGTCTAATACATATTCAAATTACTTCAATTGAATAGCTGGACTCAAAGTAAAGCATTATCATAAATATATCCTGTTTGCCACATTTTGCTCACTTCAAGCAGTTTTAAATGCCGCAATAATTCAAGCAAAAATTGAAGCTTTCCATTTTGAATTTCAGGATCATCTTACCATCCAAGCATAAACGGACACCGTACTGCCCTCGTACGGTAAATTTATTTTGATGTCCGCTTTGGCAAATTAACCGCTAATCAGCGCTTAATCAAAACAATGCACGACCTTACTTGCTCACACTGTTTGTACAGGGCCACAGCAGTTTTGTCCTCAAAGACATGTATTGGTTTTATTATATGAGAGGCGTTTGAGACCATGAAGTATGCATAAGCTCTAAAATATAGGTATTTCTGACTTCGTGGGAAATCAAGGCTGATTTTTATGCTTTGCTACTTTATTGTTTATAGAAACTATTCATTCACTATGAAACCACAGAACAGGTCCTCGTATTGAAGACGATGTTTTAGATAGCGTACATTGTTTAACGTTGCTCATCCTGGAAACCATAAAATAGGGAAAACTTAAAATCTGCTATTAAGGGTATGATGCGGGAGCTTTAATGGTTCGCAGTTGAGGCTGCCCTTGCCATTCCTCTTTCGCGTGCAAACATTTTCAGTTCAGTTCAGGCGTTCAGTCGTGTCCGACTCTTCGTGACCCTATGGACCATGTCACGCCAAGCTTTCCGGTCTCTCACTATCTTCTTAACATCACATAGCTTCATCTGCAATGCCTCGAGAATGCCATCTAACCATCGCGTTCGCTGCCTACCCCTTCTCCGGCGACCCTCAACCTTTCCCAACATCAAATCTTTCTCCAGCGACTCCTCTCCTCATCAGATGACCAAAGTAGCTGAGCTTTAACTTTAGAATTTGACCCTCCAATGAGCAGTCAGGGTTTATGGTCGACAATATCGACTGATTTGATCTTCTGGCAGTCCAAGGAACTCTTAAGAGTCTTCGCCAGCACCACAATTCAAACGCGTCAATTCTTCGGCGGTCAGCCTTTTTCACAGTCCAACTCTCGCATCCATACATCACAACTGGAAAGACCATAGCACGGGTTATACGGATCTTGGTTGGCAGACTAATGTCTCTGCTCTTTACTAGGCGGTCAAGGCTAACCATTGCTCTCTTTCCCACAAGCAGGCGTCTCCTAATTTCATGGCTGCACTCTCCTTCCGAGGTAATCTTGGCGCCCAAGAACAGAAAATCTGTCACAGCTTCCACTTCTTGTCCATTGATGCTCCAGGACTTGATAGGGCAAGACGCCATGATCTTCGTCTTTTTAATGTTCAGTTTAAGCCCAAACTTCTCACTCTCTTCTTGTACGCGCATTAGAAGTCTCTTGAGTTCCACTTCACTTTCTGCCATTAAAGTGGTATCATCCGCATATCTAAGGTTGTTGATACGTTTTCCAGCAATCTTCACTCCAGCTGAAGACCCATCCAGACCGGCCTTCCTCATGATGCACTCTGCATATAGGTTAAATAGGCAGGGCGACAGTATGCAGCTCTGCCTCACCCCTTTCTCAATCGGAAACCAATCAGTAAGACCATGCCCAGTTCTGACTGTGGCCTCTTGCCCTTCATAAAGGTTCCTGAGGAGACAGATGAGGTGAATTGGAACTCCCATCTCTTGGACAGCTTGCCACAATCTGCTGTGATCTACGCAGTCAAATGCTTTCGCATAATCAATAAAGCAGAAGTAAATGGGTTTCTGGAACTCTCTTGCTTTTTCCATGATCCAGCGAAGGTTGGCAATTTGGTCTCTAGTTCCTCTGCCCTTGCGAAACCCAGCTTGCACGTCCGGAAGCTCCGGATCCACATACTGCTGCAGGCTACCTTGCAGGAGTTTTAACATCACCTTGCTAGCATGCGAAATAAGCGCGATCGTGCGGTAGTTGGAACAATCTTTGGCACTGCCGTTCTTTGGAATGGGGATGTAAACTGACCTCCTCCAATCCTGTGGCCACTGCAGGGTTGTCCAAATCTTTTGATGTAATGTATGCAGTGTGTTAACAGCGTCGTGGTTGAGGTTTTGAAGCAACTCAGCTGGAATACCATCAATTCCGCTAGCTTTGTTCTTAGCAAGGCTGGCTAAGGCCCATTCAACTTCACTCTTCAGGATGCCCGGCTCGAGATCAGTTATCACAACCGTCTTATGTTGGGTTTGCACATTCGAGTCCTGCTTGTACAGTTCTTCTGTGTATTCCTGCCACCTCTTCTTTATCTCTGCGGCTTCAGTGAGGTCCTTGCCTCGTTTGTCCTTTATCACGCCCATCTTAGCACAGAAGCTTCCTTTGATATCTTTGATTGTCTTATACAGAGCTCTCGTGTTCCTTAATTGGCTGTTGTCCTCAACTGCTTGGCACTGCATGTTCAGGAAGGCATTATTATCTCTCCTTGCTATTTTCTGAAAATCCGCATTGAGAACCTTGTATCTTTCTCTTTCCCCCATACCTTTTGTCATCCTCATTTCCTCAGCTATTTGCAAAGCCTCTTCAGATAACCAGTTTGCTTTTTTGCATTTCTTTTGCTTTGGAACTACCTTAGTAGCAACTTCTTGTATTATATCACGAACATCAGTCGACATCTCTTCGGGCTCTTCGTCTTCTAGATCTAATTCTTGAAATCGATTCCTCACTTCCACAGCATATTCTATTGAAATCTGATCCAGATCATACCTGAAAGGCCTTCTAGTTTTCTGCGTTTTCCTCAATCGAAGCTTAATTTTGGCAACAAGAAGCTGATGATCGGTGCCACAATCGGCCCCAGGACTTGTTTTTACTGCTTGTATAGCGCTTCTCCATCTCTGCCGGCAAATAATATAATCGATCTGATTCCTGTACAGACCGTCCGGTGAAATCCATGTGTACAGGCGCCTCTTGTGCTATTGAAAATGAGTATTCGCTATGGTCAGGTTGTTTTCTTGACAGAACTCTACTAGCCTCTGCCCAGCTTCATTTGGCTCACCAAGACCGAACTTGCCTGTAATTCCGGATATTTCTTCACTCCCGACCATTGCATTCCAGTCTTCTATGAGAAAAACGACGTCTGATGATGGGGTGCAGTCTAAAAGGCATTGTAGGTCCGCATAAAATCTCTCAACGTCAGCTTCTTCAGCAGCAGTGGTCGGTGCATAGACTTGGATAACTGTTATGTTGAAAGAGCGACCTTGAATCCGAAGTGAACATTTTACCACTCACTAAGTACGTTATAGCGCTATAGGCTCCAATGTTTTTAGAAAATTTTGTGTTGGCTTTGACGACGTAAGCGTTACCATCATTGCGGGATTAGAATTGTGAGCGAGATATGAAGGGCGTGGTTCTCGCACATGCAGTTGGCAGGTGGCATGACCATGCCGATACTGGTGATCTAGCAGCGCGACATAACGTGACGAACTATGGCTGTAGAGCTGGCAGGAGCTATAAACTCTGGCTTCGCATTTATTAAGGGTATGATGCGGTAGCTTGCATAGTTCCCAGTTGAGGCTGCCCTTTCCAATCCTCTTTCACGTGCAAACATTTTACCACTCTCTAAATACGTTATAGCGCTATAAGCTGCAATGTTTTTAGAAAATTCGGTGTTGACTTTGACGACGTAAGCGTTACCACCATTGCGGGCTGAGCATTGTGAGCGAGATATGAAGGGTGTGTTTCTCGCACATGCAGTTAGCAGGTGGCAGGACCGTGCCGATACTGGTGATCTAGCAGCGCGACATAACGTGACCAACTATAACAGTAGAGCTGGCAGGAGCTGTACACTCTGGCTTCGCATTTGACTTGGAAGATCATAATCCAGCCATCCATCACCCTTGAAAGCAGAGTTGAACAAAGATCTCTAGGTCAAAGAGGTGCCTTCGTGTGGCTGGGTTCAAAGAGGGGCTTATAACTGGCAAGCGCTGCCAATTCGGGCTCCGGCTTGGCAATGGGAGGCTGGGATTCAACACGAGGATCGCAGCATCAATACTTCCTCCTGACCCACCATGTACTAGGCCACGAACACCAGCTTTTACGAGTAGAATGAATCGAGGTTTTTCATCTATGTCATAATCATATTCATCACCAGCATGATTATACCCACCGCAGTTCAAAGCCTTCTCCTATGTTTCTGAAAATAACCTGGTCCTGTGCCAGCTGCATTCGTGTGATCCCCAAACATCCTAATCTGACTTCCATCTAACTTACTGCCGCCCCTGCTTAGCTTCCCTTCGCTCGGAATACAGTTTTTACAATTAACAGATCGCCGGTTGTGTTCTCTTCACATTAAACAACCTACTCGTGCCAAATGTTCCTTTATTCCTTTCACAATGTGATTAACCTACCTGTGTTCTCGTGCCCAAGGGCACATTTAATATCGCTTAACGTTGCACCAGCCATAAGTCATGAGACGGTCCCTAATTTAGTTTGAACGTTTCTTGTTAAGCTCCGCGTTGCAGCACCACAAGTGAGTACCTGTACGATACAGCTGTTATATATTGTCACGGAGGAGCGATGATAACCTATTGGATGAACAGTCTGTTAGTGACGGAAGAGGGCAAGTGGCTTGGCTGAACGTGACCAAGATTTGACTTTGCACATCTGGAGCTGCCCCGTCCTGAGCGAAGGTTTCGTGCCGTAACACCTTGGTGAAGGTGTGCTGGATTCATCCTAATTAATAACGGATGAGCCTGAGCCTCGCCGCATGTTAACGTCTTGCTGGTCTACTACCTCATGTGCCTGAGATGTCCTTGGACGAAGATGTCACAATTGCGCCTGCGCCCAGCATTTCCTGGCAGCATTACCAAGAGCCCCGCATGACGTAGATGAATAGCTAACAGACTACCAATGAGTGAGGCGCTATAAAAAAAGGGACTACAACGACCAGCTGGCGAACGTCGTTGTCTCGCTCACGGATATGGCCCTCTGCCCCGCCGTAGTGGTGCAGTATTAAGACGCCCGACTACTGTGTCGGAGTACCCGGGTTCGATCCTGACCACGGCGCCAGCATTTCAATGGAGGCGAAACGAAGAGGCGTCCGTGTGCTGTGCGATGTCAGCGTACGTTGTGTCTGGTTGTTTCACACCCAGATAGATGAGAAAAAAAAACGATAAATGTAAAGCCTGCGAAGCGGGGGGACCCTCGACCATATAATTTGGGAATGCCCTAAGTCTCCGGGCGCTAGGGACAACATTAAAAGTAGAGAAGCCTGGGTAACCCTGCTGCGAAGCGACGTCCCCGCTGACCAACAGAAAGCCGTCCGCCTGGCGGCTGAGGCCGCGAATAACCAGTGTATATTCGCCAGTCCTTAGTCGCGGAGGTTCCAGCCCCGTTCCTAAGGCCTGCGTGCCAGGAGCGGGGAGTAGGGGGCCTTCTAAATCGGTGGAAATTAAAGTTTTAATCAATCAATCAATTGTTGTTGCGACTGTAGGCAGAAGGAAAAGAAAATGCGCGGGCCTGCTAGTGGCTCTGTAGCTGACCCACCTCTTTCTGCCTCGCGCGGACAGAAGAAAAAATGCACAAGGAAGCAAAAGAAGAGGGAGAGAAAGGCGCACGCCGCAACAGTCGTCGTGCACCACCGAATCGGTGGCGGGTGCAATGACGGCCTACAAGAGATGAAAATTGAGTGGCCGGCTAGCCCCCGCCGCAAGTGGCGTCGACCTATCAGTCGCAGCGCCATAGGGCCAGGAATAGCCATCCTTCACTTGGTGGTCGAATATGTTTCGTAGCTCTCCACTAAGCCTCCCCTTTCTCTCTTTCTACTTTCTCTCCCACCTTCGAGACCTTGAAAATCAATTTATTATTTCGGTTTTAGATCTGTTGTAAGATATCAAATCCATGGCTGTACAGTTTTCTAGATATCTTGAGAGAAACTCAGCTTTCAATAGAACTCAAGAAGTAGATTTAAAAATTTTCGCATCTTGTTCTACTAATGTACCTTTATTTAAAAACCTTCAATAGACTGTGTTGAAATTTTCTACGAGAGTTGTAAATAAGGCTTTACAAAAACGAGCAAACGTTTTGCGTTCCCAGCGAAAATTGTCTGTAAAACTTTTGTCAATCCGGTATACAATAAAATTGTTGCCTGCGAATGGTGTTTTTTTAGTCATGAAAGGAGAAATGCGTGTAGATGCGACTATTGATTCAATATATTTATGGAGAAGATACCAGGTAATATTTAAACAAAAATTTTCGTAGCTTATGGTTGACAGTGCCCAATCAAATAATAGCCACCGTTTCAAAAATGTAGTTTTGAAAAAAAAAAACGACATTATCTCGGAAGATTATTTTATTCAGACAATTTTCAGATTATTCATTCGAGCTTGACTTTTCAGATGTCAGCATTGATATAAACCTTCATTTTGCTACTGAGGTTTCTTTTTTGTTGTTTTCCTTCCGATGTCAGCACGTACGTACTTGTTTGAATGGTATTGTGGACACACACAGAGGCCCAGATGTGGCACCCACATGCTTCAGCCCTCATACTCGTGTTACATTTCTATCATAGACGCGAAACTGCGTCTGCCGCAGCTATCTCTAGTGTTTTTGGGACTGGCACAGTGATAGCAGGCACCTCGGCCAAATGAATTGGTTTTGTGCCTCATGTTCATTCTGGATCCTGACATGAAGCTCTCTTGAAAGCAGTTCGACATGTAGAAGTTTGCGGTATATGGCTTTTATTGCACTAAAAGAGCCTTATTGCCTGAAATATGTATTAAGAATAAGGCATATTCGAAAGGAAAACACAGGCTGAGTTTGTGATCAAGAACGTACGAGCAGGGAATTTTTTAATATATCCGAAATGAGGAGGCTGCGTCGAGGTGCGCCCACTTTCCCAGTCGGTGGGACTAAAAATGCTGAAAACATATCTTTTTACTATAGCTGTATGTGGTAAATATTAAATTTCATATTTTAGATTCACTCATAGGACTGTTGTGAGTATTGACATAAAATCAAACCATAGCACGAAATTACACTAAATGGCTTAATTATTTCAAGAAGATATTTTACTTTTTTATGAAAAATGTAGTGTTTAGATAAAACATCAGGGAAGGTGATTAAAAACCCTGATTTCTTCTCTCCATTCAGTGCAGTTTATACAGCCGAGTAGGACATCACTGCGGTCCGGACTGTTTGTGCGTTAAAGCCGGCGACGGACAGCCTGAAAGGCCTCTGCCTTGCATATGGTCTCCAGCGAGCGAATTCAAGCGATACCAGTCGACCCCGAAAGAATTCCGGAACAGAATTTAGTAAAGCGGGCACTGGAAATAAAGATGAACATCATTTCTCTGCACATCAGTCTGAGAGGAGAAAAGTGGGGATTCTTTGAGATAAATGAAATAAATTTCTCCTGCCTATCATGAAAGATGTGTATAACAATTGGCCTTTCGCACATCACTCTTTTTCACCCGGTATGTTTTCTCAGAAACAATGACCGAATAGCAAACAGAAAAGCAACATTGGAAACCTACGTGTCTGCTAAATTTTACCTCGTATCACTCTCTTCATAGGTTGGTGTGTGCCTTCGCTATAATCACGTGTAAAGGTATACCAAATGTTATAAGTGCGTTCCGGATAATAATTCGCCTGGCAATGCATATCGGTAGACGCGAACGACTCTTTTATTAGCTAACTAGTAGATTGGAAAGGAAGGGCTAAACCAGGAGTAAGGCATGTATTCAGATATTAAACTTATGTCTACTTCATTACATTTTCACGCTATCGGCAAAATTCTCAATTTAACCGAATGTGGAAATATCTAGGCTGTCAAAAAACTAGTAGTAAAGTATTTTGCATCATCACCTTTTATTTATGAGATATTTTGAAGTTTGTTTTTACTATTGAGGGAAAATAAAACGAAATGAGCTCGACTGGCCAATCGAAAAAATGTACATTGCGCACACACCACAGCTCGCGAATTAAATACATTTTATTTCATCACCTTCAGAAAGTCACCAGCATCCCAGTTAATAAAATAACAAGTACGAACAAACACAGTAATCATTACATTCTCATGGCCAATTTTAAAACATTTCCAGGATCAGCATGAGAAACATTGACTACATATTTAATGAAGTGCTGGAAGAGAAAAGAAAGAAAACATTGCAGTAGGAGACGAAATCAATTGGTGTTTTATCAGACTCAGAAAACTAAAACCGAAAATAAATATTTCAATTTTACTTTTGGTAATGTTACAGTGTCACAAGCTGCCTCACATGTAGAGCGGAAGTTACAGGATCTCCCATCTCCTCCGAGCATGCTTCGAAATGACTCTCCGGTGCAGCGACTGGCCGGCGAGCGTCCTAACGATGGGCCGTAGCGTAGGGTATAAAAAAGCAGACCGCAGCACGCCCGCGGCAGTGCGCTCTGGGGAGATGTAGTCTCTCGAGCAACTCACTCGGCCGCTCGCTCTGGGAAGTGATATTTTCTTGCCGAGCCCGCGATCAACTCGTAGTTTCTTCCCCATCTTGTACGGTAGCAGCTAGCGATCAACTCTGCGACTACGACGATTCATTGAACAAGAAAACAGTGGGAATTCTTTTTTGCGGCAGACTGTTGGTTAACTGAATATTGGTTTCGTTTTTCGTTAAACATTTGATCCGATTTACTATTTTACACTGTGTTTTCTAGGTGACTCTTCCCTCTACTCATTATACCTGGAATACTTGCTTTGTTAACTTTATAGTCTTATTTTATCGCAGTGTGATGTTCATTTTCGGTTTTACTCCAATTGTCATCTACCGAGCTGTCTTTTATCGCTATCGTACCGTGGCGTTCTTTTTTGTGATCGATTATTAGGCAGTTTAATTTGGACTACTAACTATGAATATCATATTGTTTGTAAAAAAAGTGACTTTTTTGAACTTATTCCTCAATCACTCATCGCCACATGTACCTCACGGGTTGACCGGCCTAACATTTAGTTGCGTCCTCAAACCTCATAGAGGGACGGCGGGTAACCGTAAAGGGGATCCCGCGCCTCCGTTGACCGTAGAGACAGGGGTGCGTGGCATACAGAAGAGTACACCATATCTAAATCGTCTTCCACTGTAGGCAAGTTCCTTCGCCCTGGTGCAATCTATAGTGCTGAATCAAGTAATTTACTGCCAAATATCATCCATCTAAGGCGTTTAGGGCTAGCAAATGTAATTCACGCTTCAGAGGAATAGGTGACATTTGACTGAGGTACGTGGCTACTATCGTTTCTGTAAAAGAACAAAACCTCGTAAGCTGACCTCATCGTCATAGTGCACTAGCTGCGGAAAGCTTATCAGCAAAAGAAGACGAGTCCTGAAGTGACGCCCTTAGTTTGGAGTCTACTTGTTTTGGCGTAGCGAAGACTTGGTTCGGCCTCTGTGCTCTGGTCCACATTTCGCCCATTTTCACACCTCTTTGTTTAAGTCATGCTCGGGTAATTAGAAGAAAATACGAAATTCTTTGAATATTTCATGCAGAGTAATCAAATATAAGAGGCATATTCGAGTTGCCTGCAAAGTACTTGGTCGAAAGCGTACTGTTGGGCTGCATGTTTCCAAATATAAAAGCCATGTTATATCGCGTAACATATTTCGGCAGCCAAACAACCACTTCTGTATTGGAAGCTGCCTGCCTTTCTGACGTTCTTACTTCACAGGACATGTAAAATCAGCAAGCAAACAAATGTCGCCCGCATTGACATTTCCTTTAGGTTTTGAATGCGCGAGTCACATTTATAAAGGTGATCATAAGTGAGCATCAAAAAATTTTGAAATGAAAAGTAGCCTCTGCCTACCTTTCCATATATATGTAGGCGGCGAAAAGGTGTTTTGTTTATTTATTTATACAATACTGCAGGTCATAAAAAAGGCCCTGGCAAGGATGGGGCACAATCGAGCATCGTTATACACACCTATGTACAGTACATTTTTCCGTAGAAAGAAGAGAGCAGAAGGAAAGAACAAGAACACATTTTGCACGCAACCACCTGGGGTTGTTGCGATGATGGCAGCATTCGGCGGAGCTCCTCTCGCACGATCTCCCGGATTAGGTCTCGAAGGTTCTCTCCGCTTGCAGATGTGCTGGGGTAGTGGCATGAGTAGTTTGGTTGAAGTGGCGCATCCGGGTATCTAACGTCTTCTCGGTGGTCGATGCTTCACTCTCAAATTCTTCCACAGTTTTCGGCGGGTTCCGGACAAGCCCCGCAAAAAGCGACTCTTTAATGCCTCGCATTAAGAATTTCACTCTGTCATTTTCGGTCATGTTAGGGTCGGCGCGGCGAAACAGGCGTTTCATCTCCTCTACGTAGGCCAGGACGGGCTCGTTTGGTAGTTGAATTCTTGATTGGAGGAGGGCCTGAGCTCTTTCTTTTCTGACAGAACTTGTAAAGGCCATCAAGAACTGTGCTTTGAATATCTCCCAATCCTTGAAAGAAGTCTCGTGATTTTCAAACCAAACTCGGGCATGTCCTTGAAGAACAAAGTAGACCTGCCTGAGTTTCGCAGCGTCGTTCCAACCGTTGGATTCTGCCACACGGTCGAAAAGGTCCATCCAGTCACCCGCATCTTCATCCGATCGTCCATGGAAGCAGGGGGACTCACGAGGTTGGACGAAAATAACCGGCGCTGTAGGCTGGGCCATTGTCAGCGTCGATGCCTTCCGAGATCGAATGGAGTCAGGCAGCAGACCGTGTTCGGGTTGTAGGCCTTGAAGTCGGCGGCTGGCTCGGTGACCTGTAGGCTGGTCTTCCAGGGCGTCAGGAACACGGCTTGGGTCTTCGCTTGAAGGATCAAAGGCAGCACCTCCACCAGATGTCACGTAGTGGTGACGAGGTCGATGACACAAATGAAGGGGTCGATGATTGCACTAAAGAAACTCTTTATTTGGGCTGACTTGCGCCCGCAAAAGAACTAAGCAACTCGGCGGCGGCGATAGCAACAAGCGTGCTCGTCGGTCGTCGGACAAAGAATGCCCGTCACACTCGTCAACGCTCAATTTAAAGGGTGCACAGAACAATCTAGATAACGTCGCAAACAGCTACCAGCACAGGCTGGAACATTGTGGAAAGACACCCGAGTGGCCGGAACCTTCGAGACAGATCTCGGTGCATCTTGCGCTACAACGAAACTGATAAAGGTGTGACTCGCGACATCGAGCAATAAGAAACAAAGAATACAGAACTGATACGCGATCCGGAATCAGAGTGATAAGCCTGTATGCCGGCGGCTGTTAAAAAACAACAAATACTGTTTGAAGGTTTCGCGGCAATATATTACAAAAAATAGATGTTATTTCTTCAAAAATTGTTGAATTGCGGACAGGACATTTGTACCTTCAAACATGCGAAGGCAAACCATTCCACTCGGTTAAAGTCCTTGGGAAAAATGAATATTTGAATTGGTTTGTGCGGGCAAATATAGGAGTTAGTTTATGAGGATGATGACGCCTCGTAACTCTGGACGATGAGGGTTGAAACTACAACGAAGGATTCATACGGAGCGCGCGATAATAGATGTTGAAGAGGAATTTTATTCTTGCTAGCCTTCTCCGAGATGCTAATGATTCGATTTCATTTATTCTTATCAACTGTGATGGTGAATCATGTCTGCGGAAGCGGACATATATGAAGCGTACTGCTGATCTTTGTACTTGCTCTAACTTATTAATATCCTGCTTTGTATAAGGATCCCAAACTTCGCAGGCATATTCTAGCTTGGAACGGACTAAACAATTGTATGCTAGACGCTTTACATCGGAGGTGCAGTGCTTGAGCCCATGTCTCAGTTGGCCTAGTTTGCGACGGGCAGATGAGCAGATGTTCTGAATATGGGGGGACCAGTTCAAGTGATTGTTAATTGTAACTCCTAAATATTTGAAGCTGTTGGTTTCAGTTATAAGGGTGTCCTTGATAGTGTATCTGTAAGAATGGTACGATTTTTTGTTCGTGATGCGCATGAACACGGTTTTATTGACGTCAAGTTTCATATCCCACTTTTCACACCAGTCAGAAACAGCGTTAATACTTTGATTTAAAACTACTTGATCACTTGTATTATTAATAGCCCCGAAGAGCAGGCAGTCATCCGCAAATAAACGAATATTTACACTTTCATGGATAGAGGCAGTCAAGTCATTCACATAAATTAAAAAAAAGAAGAGGACCTATCGCGCTTCCTTGCGGAACACCGGAGGTTACGGAAAGGCAGTCTGAATAATGGCCTTCAAAATTGACAAACTGCTGGCGCATGTCTAGATATGATGAAATCCAATTAAGCACAGTTTGAGGTATACCCAGCTCGTCAAGTTTATATAATAGACCGGAATGCGTAACCATGTCGAATGCTTTGCTAAAATCGAGAAATATTACATCAATTTGGCCAGCATTATCGAGTACCGAAGAAAATGAATGTATTGTGGAAACCAGTTGAGTAGTTGTCGACAACCCTTTGCGAAAACCATGCTGAAATGGGGAGAGAACGTTGTTCTCATCTAGGAAGTCAGATATGTAGTTCGAAATAATATGCTCCATAAGTTTGCATGCAGTGCTGGTGAGAGATATCGGACGGTAGTTGGATAACTGATCGCGGTTGCCGTTCTTGAAAACAGGCACAACACGGGCAAGCCCCCAGTCAGATGTAACATAGCCAGTAGAAAGTGATGAACGAAATATAATAACAAGAAAGTGTGCTAGTGATTCAGCGTAACGTCGAAGGAATACGTTTGGGATGCCATCAGGGCCACGAGACAATTTTGGCTTCCAATTGAGAAGCATTGAAAAAATTCCTTCATATGTTATGAATTCCGAGCTAACGCTGGTCGTGTTATTGTAAGAACTAGGGTGGGGACGGGGATTTAAAAAAACTGACTGAAAGAAGTGATTGAACTCCTGGGCTATTTGTGACCTGTCGCGAACAACGTTTTCGCCGATCTTGACACGATCGACGGTTCTGCGTCCTTCATGATTAAGGTGGCGCCAAAATTTGGCAGGCTTACTTTTCATGAATTCAGCTAATGTATTGGAATAAAGATATTGTTTGCTGACACGAAGTTTTTCTGCCAATGCACGCCTTAGGTTTAGAAGTACACAATTATTAGTCTAGCGTTTTCTAGGCCGTTTGACTTTGCGAATTAAATGAATTATTTCGCGAGTAATCCACGGAGTTTTTCGGCAAACAGTTTTACCTTTACTTGGGATGACGTTATCTGTGCAAAAGTGGCAATATGATTTAAATTATTTCCATAGGTCATTCACATCGCCCTCAGAAAAGTTATCTAGGGCCATTTCGAGGTAATCTAGAACAGATTCATCGTTAGCCCTGGTAAAATCCCTAGCGGTCTTCCTGCACCGAACTGGTGGGCAATTAGCTATACGCATATTGCATGTAAACAGTACCAACTTGTGATCGGAGATGCCATCTGCTACTTCAACACTAACATCACTAAGTGATCGGCTGTGGAAAATTAGATCTAATACAGAGGATGATGTGCCCTGTACTCTCGTTGGAATATTAACAGCTTGCGTGAGAACACAAGCCAACATAATGTCCGAGACAACGCTTTTATGAGGTGAGTTCGATGAAAGGTTGGGCCAAGGGAATTCAGGTAAGTTAAGATCTCCGGCAATTATTATACACTTTCTGTTGTACATCACAAGAAGGTCATGCATTTTAGTCAGAAAATCAATGCTGGCGGAAGGAGGGCGGTACGTCGCAAACAATATAAAAAAATCTCAGTAGCAGTCAACTCGAAGACACAGACTTTCATGATCATCTATTTGCTCTAACAATGTACCTTTTGTGCCATTGGATAGTATGACAGCAACCCCACCACCACGATAAGGTCTGTCTCGTCTAAAAATGGAATATGAATCCGGGACAACGACTTGTCGCTTATTTCTTCGTGAAGCCACATTTCTGTAATTACGGTCACATGAGGGTCATAGCATAAAAGAATACTTTCAAGTTCAGTAGTTTTATTTACTATACTTCGAGCGTTAATGTTTAGAAGGCGCAGATAGTCTGGTGCAGATGAAGGGACTGGTCATGCATGTTCCGTTAATGCAGGTGAGCGCGAAATTTTTACCCGAGTGTTACTTTGGTCGTCCCATACAAATATGTCGTTATCTATCCGCAGCTTATCATGCAGCAAGAACGCCTTTTTCCCACTGTCTTTTTCGCCCTTAGCACTTTCCCAAAGTAATCTCCGCCTTCGAAGTGTGCAGCGTGAATAGTCATTTCCAATGAAAACATTAGTTCCCTTCAGTTTTTTAGCGTTCTTCAGCACTGCTTGCTTTTCGCTATAGTTCTGAAGATACAAAATAACAGGACGGTTTACTCCCGTCCTTCCTAGCCTATGAATTCTTCCAACAGAATGGCATTGCACAGCGAGCTTGTTTTCAAACAGATCGGCGATTACTTCAACTTTAAGCTGGAATACTGTTTCATTTTCATCTTCCGGAATTCCATAAATAGCCAAGTTCGAGCGGCGGGTGTAATCTTCTAGGTCAACGAGTTTCTCTGAATGCAGTGTTATGGCAGATTGGACATGATGTAAAGATTGGTCTAGGCTATCAATTTTACATGTGGAGGAGCTTATGTAATCCACAGTTTTTTCTATTTCACATAGTTTAACACTGAGGGCAGCTATTGATGCATTGGAAACAGACAACTGCGATTTTAGTTCGTCAGTGCCTTTAAGTACTGCAGCCTGTCCCGCTAAAACATTTGCGAAGGTAAGGCCAGAGCTCGGTCCAGGGTTCATCTCAACGTCGTCAAAGAGCAGTAAATTGCACACATATAGGCAGTCATGCATAATACACAAGCATGTATGTGGGCTTGACAAAATAACAATGAATCTGTTACTAGATTTGATGGAATATGTATAACTAACCTGAATAACGAAAGGCATAGGTCTCGTCAACAACATGATTGATTTTGCTTCGCCAAGCCCACTGATGTCGAGGGGACGGGGACAGCTGTTTATATGTTGTGCGGAAGGTGACGTCACAGATCGGAGCGCCACGATTATATCGTCGGGGAGAAGGTGAAGCATCTGGCAGAAAGATGCGGGCATGCAAGAAGATGGCGGCTTGAGGGGCGTTGGATCCAGGGGTAGCAGCAACGGCGACGAACCAGCAGGGACAGCAAGGACACCACCGAGCGCAAGAACCTGAATAACGAAAGGCATAGGTCTCGTCAACAACATGGTTGATTTTGCTTCGCCAAGCCACAGAGACATAGAGTGAGGGCAGCTAAGAATAAGGTTTAATGGAGGACACCTCAGTAATCTTCGATTCGCTGACGACATTGCCTTTCTAAGCATCTCAGGGGATGAAATGCAACGAATGATTGGCGACCTACATAGAAAAACCCGAGCTGTAGGCCTTAAATAATAATATTCAGGAGGCAGGAAATTTTTAACAGCCTCAAGAAGGCACAGCTCTCTAGAATACGTAGCGAAACACTGGAGGTGGTAGGCGAATACGCATACTTAGGTTAGGCAATAACCGTAGATCCTTATTATCAAAGGGAAATAACTAGAAAAACAAGATTAGGATGGAGCGCATTTGGAATGTACACACAGACTATGACTAGCAGCTTATCTGTATAGTTCAAGAGGAAAGCATATAACAATTTCATCTTACCTGTACTTATACGTGAGGGCCTCAAACGTGAAGCCTAGCGAAGATGGTTCTACTTACACTGAGGATAACGCAGAGCTATGGAACGGAAAATAGAATATAGGAAGCTTAAAGAGCGGGTCAGAAAAATAACTAGAGTTGAATACATTATGGTGGAATTCAAGAAGAAGTGTGCATAGGCAGGGCATGTAGTGCAATTAGAGCAGAGCCGCTGGTCGGTAAGGATAACAATTTGGATTCGAGGGAAAGGGAAGCGTATCAGCGGGTGAGAGAAATTTAGCTGGGTGGATGAGATTGAGACGTTCATAGAGGCCAAGTGGATGCAGCTAGCTGAGGGCCGGGTTTGTTGACTAACCTGAGAGGCGACTTCGTCCTGGAGTGGTTATAATCTGGAGATGGATGCTGATCGTTATGATGCATGTGGTGTTTTATTGCAATATGAATACTGCGTAAGGTTCCGAGGCGTCGCGTATCCTCGGCGGACTCCACGCTTGACCTTGAACAGCCGAGGAGGAAGCGGAAGAGGAGCAGAAAAAGAAGACTAGTAAGTTACGTCCTCACGTTATACTCTTAGAGGATTTTTATTAAGGGAGAAATTACTTATTCATTCACCCAAGCGCAGCCATACGGCTACGAAGTAAACCCATACAGCTTTCTCAGATACATTGTAGTTCAAAAAGAAATTCGTCCTGATCCGGGGACCCGGCACCACCGCCTTTCCGGGGCATTCGCTCTACCGACGGAGCTAACCAGGACGGCCAGCAGAGCAGATGGTAGGGCGAGAGCGAATTGATCTATGACTCGAAGTGGGAATGGTGTAGGTCAAATATTTAGAATAATCCCCCAAGGTGGAGTAGATTTTTAAAAATCTGAGGATGGGGTTCACCAACGTCGCGCTTTGCAAAATGGTTTAATTTCAGCGGGTGGAAATTTTATTTACACTACATTAGTAACGTGTTAGCCAGTGCAGACTTTTCAGCAACTTTTACATTGCGTACGTGTAGGGCGAGGGAAACTAGTGTGTTCAATCGGTATATTTTGCATTGTACAGAGTAAATAACACTTGTTAACGGCATCCATAAAATGTGAAGCGGTGGAAATTGTGTGAACTTGTCCCTTGGTAACCGTTTGTCAGCGCAAATGCTGGTGTGCCTGTGTAGCGCTACCAGCAATTTAAATCTAACTTTACAATAGTACCAGTAGGCGCGTGATGCTCTTGTAATTGCTAATTGTAGATAAATAAAAGAGCGATGTTATGTGCGGAGCCACAACTGTGGAATCCATGGAATTACAGTGAATATCCATGCCTGTTGCTAAATTTATTAGGATATACAGGCCAGAAAATAATATCAAGGGGGAAAATATTCTCTTGAAAACATCTGGAGGGCAGTCAGGTCCCTTCGCCAATATTTCAATGTCGGAGCTGCGCTCAACATACTGCGTGCTCAACGCCTCTATACTTTTGCACAAATCATATAATATTCCTCAATAGTAGGGGCGTGAGACTAGCAGGAGTTTATTTTCACAGCGTAGCACAAGCACGAAACAGGCCTTTTAGGTAAGGTGTTTTGTTCTTTAACGTCTTTTTACGTCAATGCTTTTTCATATGATGGCTGATATCGTGTCAATCCTCTCGCTGGAGACCACAAACAAGGAAGTGGCCTTCGAGGAGCTCCTGGGGGTGGCTCCACGCAAGCGCAGTCTGGTCCGCAGTGTTGCCCTACTCAGCTGTGTGTTCTAAACTAAAAAGAAAATTGTGTAGTTCTTAGATAGAGAGAAATGTGCCAGACGACCATAGTGTTTCGAAAAACCTTTACGCGAAACAATGCCGATAACTTTAAATACTGATGACACCCATACCTTGGCAGCTCTCTATAATTTTATTTGCGCATACTACAGTCTCCAGTGGTTGCAGTGAAAATTATGCCTTGAACAGTGCAGGAAAAAAAATCCTTTTTAAAAGCAGCGAAGCATTTACACGAGTAACAAATATAAAATAGCCTAAGACGATAGTCTACCGCCACCGGAATGGCGCAGTTGCACTAAGTAGTACCTGCAGCTCTACGGCAAAATTACAAATTAAGATAGCTCAAATTTTAAAATACAATAGCCTTTAACGTACTCTCATAACTCGTTTGAGAACTTCTGCAATGTTTCTGTTAGCTTGTATATTTTACCCTTTGATTTAAACAGAGTTGTGGCTTAGAAACGCTTGGTCAATTTTTAATGCATTAATTACATATTAACACGGATGTGATGGGAACATTTGCTTCCTAAAGATTCCTGCTCAAAATTGGCTCTCAATTCTGCCGCGCATGGGGGACGTAATTTGACAAAATAAATGATCAAGCCATGAAAGGGTGTGAGAAGTTACTACAGGTGATCTTAATAATTCTAGAGGCCTTCAGTGTGCTTTTTGTTGTAAAAAGTTGATATTTCTGACAATAAATTTCACATTTTTTAAACTAGTTCCTTCCTGATTCATAAGCAATTCTCATCATCATTATCAGCCTAACTGTGCCTACTGCAGCCCGAAGGCCTATCTCATACTCTGCCAATTTACCCAGTCTTGCGCATGATGCATCCACTTGAACCTTCAAACCTTTTAATCTCCTCCACCCTCTAAATTCTTGTCACCCCTGCTACGCCTTCCGTCCCTGGGAATCGAATTTGTTCCCCGTAGCGATCATTGGTAATCCTCTCTTCGCACTACATGTCCTACCCGTTCTATTTCTACTTGATTTGCACTAGAATATTGTTGAGGTATATTCCTGACGCACTCTGCACTCTTCCTGTCTCGAAACATTCCGCCTACCATTTTCGTTACATGTTATAAGTTGTACCCAAATTAAGTAGAATCCTTTTGGTTAGCACCAACGTTTCCATTCGATGGGTATGTACTGTTAATATGCAACTGTTACATACTTTCCGCGGGTTAAAATAAGGTGGGCAAAGCTCGTTGCTGAGCTTCGAGATTTGGTTTGCAATTTTAATTTCGGAATTCGGTAAAAGGAAACTCCGACTATTATTTGGAATTGAAATTTCGCGAGATGGCGTTACCATTAAGTGATTATTAAGATCCGTATAACCCGTGCTATGGTCTTTCCAGTTGTGATGTATGGATGCGAGAGTTGGACTGTGAAAAAGGCTGACCGCCGAAGAATTGACGCGTTTGAATTGTGGTGCTGGCGAAGACTCTTAAGAGTTCCTTGGACTGCCAGAAGATCAAATCAGTCGATATTGTCAACCATAAACCCTGACTGCTCATTGGAGGGTCAAATTCTAAAGTTAAAGCTCAGCTACTTTGGTCATCTGATGAGAAGAGAGGAGTCGCTGTAGAAAGATTTGATGTTGGGAAAGGTTGAGGGTCGCCGGAGAAGGGGTAGGCAGCGAACGCGATAGTTAGATGGCATTCTCGAGGCATTGCAGACGAAGCTATGTGATGTTAAGAAGATAGTGAGAGACCGGAAAGCGTGGCGTGACATGGTCCATAGGGTCACGAAGAGTCGGACACGACTGAACGCCTGAACTGAACTGATTACGAAGTTGAGGTGGCGCCACTAACTTGTGGCATAAAAATGTAGCGCCCTAAAAATCTGCAACACTTGTTGCTCAAAGAATATTTTTCGTGCAAAACTTGTCAATCATCAATCAAAAAGAATCCAACACACTGTTCGTGTCCAAAAGGCAACTTAAGCGAGCAATTGTAGAGGTATTATTATTTTTTAATAATTTAGTATGGGGGGTGGGGGGGTGCGACACCCTCTGCAATCAGGATACCATGAGATAAATTGCATTGCTGAGGCAAAAAATAAAAAACTAATACATATTCTGTCCTCAGTAATATGAGAAGATTTCTACATCAAGACGTTTTTGACTTCTTCATGAAATGCCTGATTGCATGCATCGTACTAAGTGGCGTGTTCCTAAGACCTGTCAACTTTCAATTTTGGTGGGAATTTCCTGAGACATCGCTTGTTATAGGGTGGTCATGACTATTGTTTCAGACATCGTCTGCCCCCTGATACGCAGCTGCGAACTACTCGGGCCCGATTATCAAATTAATGTGAGCTTAAGAGGATCAATGTTCTCGCGCCAAAAATATTCTACCTCCCGTACGCGGAAAGCTGCAGCATTAGCTTTGCTTTGCTGCACATAAAATACTAGGACGTTGTGTTTCTCAGCAATCTAACTACCCTACTACTTGCTGAAGGTTTTGTATTTGAAGAAGCTGAAAAAAAAATGGTTCGAAGCAAATGTTTGGTCATAAACACTGATTTAAGTTGGTTTCCACTCGGCTCTAGGTTTATAAGAACTGCTTATCATTATTACGATATCTACTGTGGGTATTGCAGCCATAGTTCTGCGGAAAATTGAAGGCGTGTCAAAACACAACGTCAATTGATGCGCCTCCAAAAACGACGCACAAATACGACCGTTGAATTAGAAGTGTTCTGAACACGCAGCATTCCGTGGGTCATAAATGCCGCGTACTGAATACTTGTCCAGAATGTGGTCACCGTAGCTGTGTCGTTTGGTTCGAGTATTCGTTCGTTTGTGGGGTTTAACGTCCCAAAGCGACTCAGGCTATGAGAGACGCCGTAGTGGAGGACTTCGGAAATTGTTTGCTTCGAGTATAAAAGCCAGGTATGTTATATCGTTGAGTAGCTTTGGTCTAGTACAATTGTGCTGGACTAACTGCAGGCACCCGGATTGTATACTGTATTTTATTCGTCATTTGTAATGAAAAGTTGAACTTTACACTACAGTATTATATGACATTTTAGGATAGCTTATGTATAGCAGAAATATGCATGAGCAATCGCACGTAATAAAGAAATTTAACGAGAAATGTGCTAGAAAAAATGTGATTCTCTACTATGCATCAATGAATTTTAATTGCATAGCTTTCATCATATATTATTGCACTGCACAATTGAAAGGCGTAATTATTAACCGAAATTTATTATTTTCTGTTCAATGATGGAACGTTATCCTACAACATCGTAATACAGCATAGAAAAGGTCGCGGCGAATTTAATCTAAAAGCAAACGCTAAGGCATGTAAAATTCTTGTAATACCGAGCATTATTCGAGCTAACGCGTGTTCAACTCTGTTCAAAAATATGCAATGGAAGCGCAACAGTAGCACCTAATTATTAAGCCTTCACACACGCAAAGGTACTTATAGCGACAGTCTACTGCTGGAGCAAGTTAAAAATGTTTCCATATTCTTGTAGTTCTTCCCACTTTGTTGCAATATTTTTTGGGGAACTAGCGGTATTACTAGAAATTTACATTTTAAATTCATCAGGAATGTGAGGGTTTAAAACGTGATGACGCAATACTGTGCCATTTCATCGCTACTTATATTTCATCTTTTTGGGGTATTCTGTAGTGAATATACTGCATTTTAGCACTATACTTCAGCGTTATAGAGACAGATCATTGTGATCATATATATTGCTACGAAGGGGGTAAGACGTCGGAGCGCTGAACTACAAGACGATAGGGTAGGGAGCTCAGCTGGTCAACGGCAGCGCGTCCGGCACGAGAGTCC
>JAJIZL010015147.1:127893-138786 GCA_023969395.1 Amblyomma maculatum | reverse complement strand
CTTTGAGTGGTTCCATCGGCAGCGTTGCTATACGCACTAATGAATTTTGGTATCTGCGGCAGATGTCACCCGGGTGACTAGTTCTGGATCAGTGCTTTATTCGCTTCATTTTGTTTCAAGCCATTTTGGTGCTCTAAAGTTTAATTTTAAAATTATGAAATTTATGTGGTTTTGTCATGTTTCTCACCTTTCCAGCTGGGTATTCGTTCATTTCGGGATGGAGGTTTCCAGTGAACAAAGAAAAAATTTATTGAAAAAAATCAGTAGACTGTTCCTTTATGTGCCCTGCATAAGTTTTTTTTCTTGCTATTGCTGCACACATATCAATGTGTGAAGCGCCAGCAGGAATCGGGAAAAGAAAACCAATAGAATAAATTACACCATTTATTATATTTACAATCGCCTAAAACGTGTTTTCTTACTTTGTAGTGCTAGCGATGCCAGGAGGATATAGTCACTTGCATGTGAGGAACATATTGCCTGGACGATGTTTCCAATTCTCATCTCTTTTATTTATTTGCACCATCTTGATCTCAAGCGTTTTATAAACGTTATATGAACACCCAGCTTACAAAGCAAGGGTCGCTACAAGCAGCGATACTGATTTCAAAATCGCGGGATGCAGAATTTCTGCTGAAACGGCATCATTTAAACCGTCACAAAATGAAAATAAATAATAAATACCACTTTTTTGATGTCAGGACACCTTAGACATAGCCTCGTGACATAACATTTCGAGGCACATTATACCATAGTGTCACTCATGGCCCTTGGATCGGTACAGCAAATTATACGTCCAAGTAAAGAAAATTAATAGGCTCGGTCTGGAGTAAAAAGTTTTATGGAGCCACGAAAATGGTCTAAGAATTATGTAATGTAAGAAATTTATAAAAGCGTTAGATTTGAGTATTACAATCAAAATTGAAAGTGTTTTTGTGTAGCAGACAATTTACAAAAAAAATCTTGAAAGGTGCTCATGGCAAACGCGCTCAACCAATCTAAAAGTCTAAATTCCCTCCCCCACCGCGCATATACCTCTGTTACGAGGTCACTGAGGTTTTCTGGGTGCAGTTCCTCATTGGATACACCCAAGTTACGAGGTCGCGATCGGCCGTGGCAAGGCGCCATCGTGACTTGCTTTCTTTGCCTTGCTTGCTTGTGTGGCCTTGTTCAGGGGAGAGACGATGAGCATCATTTTCGATCGCCCACATGTTCGGTGTTAAAGAACGTAGTTAGAATATTTTTGCTTTGCTGTCAAAATTGATTGCATACCTATTACTCGTGAGCATTTTCAGATTTAAGTGGAGATATTGTCATAGGTTTTTCAGCTCTGAACATGCCCTATGCCACGATTCTTAGCCAAACATGACGCGAGCGCGCTCACACATATTCACGCATACACAAAGGCTTACGTGAGCACAAACACAAGTATTCACGCAAGCAAGAAATCGCCTACGTACGCGATTACAGGCAAGCAAGAATGAGGGGTCATGCAGAAATGGTACGACACCACCACGAAAAACGTAGGAAGGGGTGGGAGAGTGTCAGGTGGGTGGATGAAGTTGAGTTCGCAGGTGTCATCATCATCATCATCATCAGCCTGATTATACCCACTGCAGGGCGAAGGCCTCTCCCATATCTCTCCACTTAACCCGGTTCTGTGCTAGCTGCATCCACTTGACCCCTGCGAACTTCTTAATCTCATCCGCCCACCTAACTTTCTGTCGCCCCCTGCTACGCTTTCCTTCCCTTGGAATCCAGTTTGTTACCCTCAGCGACCATCGGTTATCCTCTCTTCGCACTACATGTCCTGCCCATGTCCATTTCTTCTTCTTAATTTCCACTAGAATGTCGTTAACTTGAGTTATTTCTCTGACCCACTCTGCACGCTTTCTATCTCTTAATGTTACCCCTACCATTTTTCGTTCCATAGCCCTCTGGGTTGTCCTCAACTTAAGTAGAACTCTCTTGGTTAGCCTCCACGTTTCAGCCCCATAGGTGAGTGCAGGCAAGATGCAACTGTTGTATACTTTCCTCTTGAGCGATACCGGTAAGCTGCTAGTCATAATCTGCGAGTGCTTGCCAAATGCGCTCCATCCCAATCTTATTCTTCTTGTTATTTCCTTTTCATGGTCCGGATCTGCGGTTACTACCTGTCCTAAGTAGATATATTCGCCTACTACTTCCAGTATTTCGCTACCTAATGTAAACTCCTGTTCCTTCCCGAGGCTGTTGAACATTACCTTAGTCTTCTGCATATTGATTTTCAAGCCTACCTTTCTACTTTTCCTGTCTAGGTCATCAATCATTATTTGCAGGTCATCTCCCGAGTTGCTTAGCAAGGCAATGTCATCGCAGGTGTCAAGTGGATGCAACTAGCACAGGACCGGTCTAATTGGAGGAGTGTGGGAAAGGACTTCGCCCTGCAGTGGCTGTTTTCCGTGTTCATGATGACAGCAACTACGTAAACAACAAGACAGAGGCAGAAAGACAACACCGGGCCTGTCGTTTGTGCTGTGGTGTTCCTTGCCATGTCTTAGCAACTACAAGCACTCTCATTCAGGTTGCAGAATCGCATGAATCTACGCTCGTATGGTCACGTGCACATAAATATGTTCCCATTCACATCAATAAGTCTTGTTTGCTTTCTTGCGTTTTCTAAACGTTAAAGGCTCCCAGACACGCAGTAACTGCAATTCAATTTTGGCGTAAACCGAATTGGCAATAAATGTATAAATTGAAATGCAAGGTAGTCGTATATCTCTTGTCCACTGAGAGGACTATCATCCATTATACTAAAACATATCTGCGCCAAAGGAGCGACAATAGCCCAGGTATGTAGGCGGGCTGAAGGGCACCGTCCAGTTTGAGGTTAGTAGATTTATTACGCGAAGCCACGGTTACCTCAATTTTCAGTGATTAGGCAGTCTCGTAGTAAGTGTCCTTTGGGAATCAGGTTTTCACATCAGCTTTACACATAAGTTACAGTGATATCTTGGCCGGAACAGCTGTCGCCGATATCGTAAGATTGGGAACTTAGAGCTACATTGTTTTCTGTTCTCGTGCAACATAACTCGGCGCGGCTAAGGTCATCGCATGCAAGCAAACTGCATTGCACACAATCAGAACCTCTATCGTATTCTAGCATGCTGCAGTCGTCATTACTGACGATGATGCGTGAAGTGGATATGTGCTTTCAAGATAGCTTTCGTTGTCAGTGCCTTGTCTCTGCTTTGCCCTTCTTTCAAAGAAAACGTTTCGGCAAAGGAAGTGTCCCGTGCCGTTCCTTTGTCCTTGATCAAAAGTTGCAGAACAAAACATTTCTTGTCCTCGTAATCTAGACACTCACAGATTGCACTAAACCAGAAACAGTACTCCCGAGCAGTTTGCCCACTTTAAGGGGAAGCGAGAATTATGGTTTTCGTAGCAAACGATTCGGTTGTCCATAATGTGAAGAAAGGCGGCGCGGATCGACGCACTTAGCAATACCAGCTTGAGGGGCTAGTTGGTGGTGCATAGTACCCAGAAATGTGGCGAAGTTGTGTTTGTCGCGCCCCATTTCTGGTTACTATGCACTTAGCAATCTTATTTTTACGCAGTGTTCACGTGTCGCTATCGCATCAGTCGCTGAAGGCACATTTTAAATATAACTAATTTTTTGAGACGACTTCATCTTGATCACGTTTCTGTAAAATAAATATGTATTTTGGGAGAAAAGAAATCAGGTCGGGGAAAGGGTGAAAGCAAAATCATGTTGAAGAGGCTGCGTCAGAAGCCGCTCCGTGTATTCGGCGCGCTATTCTCGAACTGTGTAGTTCATCATATGGGTGGCATCACCGCCCCGCAATGCAGGTACGTACGAAGTATATTTTGGCCAACAAACTTCCATCCAACACTGTCGCATATCGCATGAAAGCGGCAATGGTGAGGGGGCCTAGTGGGTGGGCGGTGATTTCGATTCTATGAATTAGGCGAAGGCGTTCCTTATGCAGCAAATATGGTTATTACACGCAGCCATCAATAACGAGACCGGAGACTTTTGGGCACCGTGCTCCATGATGTCGATGGTAAATAGAATCTTGTACTCAGAAGTTAATAACCAGGAAAATTTTCTCGTACTTCATTTCTCCAGATATAAGATTACAACGACACAGTGCGCCGAAAACGAAGTGGATGATGTATTTTAGACAGCGAGTAAAGGTTCGCTACTGTATCATATCTACCACGCGTACAATTGATCAGACGTGAGTTACTCTTTGGTATTTTAATAAGCCGAAAAATACTGCAACCAACTTCTTGTTTTCGCAAAACACTATATAAGTATTTTGTGGCTAATTGTAGTTTTGGGGTGCACTGCTCAATTATCGTCTTTGTTTTCACCTCTTATTATTCAGGAATAGTGTGTGTGCCTGTGGGTTTGCGTGCTCCTGCGTGCACCCGAGGTGTCCGCTCTCGTGTGGAACATGTTATGGCGAAGGAGTCTGTTGGTACCAATATAGCGCACTTTGTCGCACTGGACGATGTGCTCGCAACTGCGAGCCGCCTCCGCAAGCCTCGTTCCTCCGGACCCTCGCAAGAGCTCACTTCCCAAGGTGAAGTAACTCTGCATAACTTGTTTGCAGCCTTAGCCGAGGATCTTGAACATCAAGATTCTGACAAGACCGCTGTCCTACCATCCTCCGGTTCGCCTCCTGATGTTCCCTGGTTTACCTCCTCTGATTTAACTCAGGACCAGGCTAACAACTCCACCACGGCACAACAGCCTTCCCGCTCCAACCATCCGGCTCCTGATCACGATCGGGATACCGGTGGTTGGACTACGGTCACACGCCGAATCAACCGCCCCAAGGTGACTCGTGTGTCCACGGTGCTGTTCACCCCTCGAGAGAAGAACACTTCTTTCAGGGCAACCATCAAGGAACACATGAGTGCCTATCTGTATGGCCAGCCAGGGGTCATCGAGGACCGGCTCAACCGGAAACGAAACATTGTGGCTGCTGATGTGTCATCGCATGAAGCCCGCGATCACCTCCTGACCCTCAAGTCCCTCCTCGATATTCCCGTTCACTCATTCGAGGCTTCCCGCATGGACTTCCATGTGGGCACTATCTTCGGCGTCGATCGCGAGGTCCGGGAACAGGACATTGCCGAGGGCATTGAGGCTGATGTTGAGATACTCGGCGTCCGTCGTCGAGGCCACCCTGTCTCCGTCCGCTTCGCTGCCCCTCCACCTGACCATGTCTACATCAATGGGATGAAGTTTGCTGTTCGACCACTGAAAGCTCGTCCCCTCCAGGGCACCCGCTGCGGAGCCTTTAATCATGTCTCCGCCGCTTGCACCAGGCCTGATCGCTTCTCCATCTGCGGCGGATCACACCACACTCGGAAGTGCACTTCTAGCACTCCCAAGTGTTTTCATTGCGGAGGTCGGCACCGGGCTGCTGATCCCTCGTGTCCCAAGTGGCGACATCAACAGCAGCTAACCACGGCTCTCCGCAAGACAACAACACCAGAAGATCGGCGGCAAGTGCTCAACGAGCTCCGCCCTCTTCAGCCCACTGGGTCTGGGTCTACCCAGTTCGAATCCTACTCAAAGGCCCTCCAGTCACGGAGTCCCAAGCACCCCAGCGAACCAGCTAGGGAGCCCCCTCAGCAACCTGTGGCGGTGGATATCCAAGCCACACTCACTTCGGTAACCGAAGCGCTACGACTTGCTGTCCAAGCGCTCATGACCCAGCTCCCACCCAACTCTGGCGCTCGCCGATTGGGAGAAGCTGCTGCTCTCATTACTGGGAGCCCTACCACTCGCCATCATGGCCAGACGTAGGAACAGACGCAACCCTGTTCCCAGGAGACCGCGTGTCTTGCAGTGGAATACCAACTCCCTGCGAGTACGACACGCGGACCTCAAAGATCTAATCCTCCAGAAATCTCTGGCATTTGATGTCTTTGCTTTACAGGAGACCCGAGTCCCAGCGGAGAACCTCCGACTACCAGGATTCACCGGGTACTCTGGCCGCTCATGCTGCTCCAACCAGGACTGCAATGATGCCCCCTGCCTGGATCCTTCGCATCCACAACACAGGCCCCGCACAGCCATCTATGTGAGGAGTGACATACCCCACACACTGATGGATGTTGCCCAACCTGACCTCGGACAACTGGAGATCTGTGCCGTGCGCGTCCGTATGGGTGACACGGACACTACAGTTGCTTCAGTATATGTCCCTCCAGGAGTTCCTTGGGACCCCTCCTGCCTCATTGCCCTTCATTCCCGTTTAGGTAAGGATGTCCTTATCTGCGGGGATTTCAACTCCCACCACAGGGAATGGGGCGACCAGTCCAGCACCACCCGAGGCAAAAAGCTCTTGGACGCCATCAACGCGGCTGGTCTTCGTTTCCTACAGCCTACCTCCCCAACCTTCATTCGGCCAGGACGATCTTCTTTCATCGACCTGGCTCTCATCTCTGATGCCTGCCACTATTCGTGGGCCAGAGCACCTGAATCTTTGGGATCGGATCATTTTCCCATCTTCCTTAACCCCTCTGTGAGGGGTAGGAGGAGGGAAAAGCTCTACCCCATTACCAAATGGGCCGAGTTCAGAGAACGAGTGAAAGACATCCCACTTGCAGGTGACTTCCTGGATTTTCTTGGACGTTGCGCCAAGAACTCCACAATCACCTGCGTTGTACCACTACATGCACCAGTCCCGGACCTGCGTCTACTCGGACTTAGGGCCTCCAGACGAAGGGCTGAGCGAGTGGCCGAGAGCACCCACCATCCCGAACATTGGAAGGCCTTCCGCAGGATCGATGCTTGCTGCCGTCGTCAGGCCAATCGTCGTTCCCGGGAAAGCTAGGCCAGCATTTGCCGGTCCACACAGTCAACCAGACAGTCCTCTGCTGCCTGGCGCATCCTCAAATTTTTGCAGGTTGCCTCCAATCGACAACCTGTCCTGGGAGCAGCCATCGCAAGAGGCATTTCCTTTCAAGACTTGGCAGAGCAACTTGCCGACTTCCTTTCCAAGTCAGTCCCGCCCCCTCCATCCGCTGGACTTCCAGTGGCGAATCCCCCTCCGCCCCTTCGGGCTACCCCTTCACCACCAGCAGCTTTGGTACAGACCATCTCTGCCCTCTGCAATGAACCCACATTGCCCCTCATGAGCTTCACCGTGCCCTAAACCGCTCGAAGAAGAAATCAGCTCCTGGCGCTGACGGACTTACACTCCAGATGCTCCGTAATCTGGATGCCCCGGAGAAGAAGCGCCTCCTCGCAGTCTTCAACGACACATGGGACAGCAGCATACTACCGGACAACTGGAGAAATGCCATTGTTGTTCCCATCCTTAAGCCCCGTAAGCCGGCTAAACAACTATCCTCCTACCGTCCTATATCTCTCAAATCTGCAGCCTGCAAGACTATGGAGTTCATTGCCCTGGAACGACTCACATGGATCGCCAGAGCAACCAACTTCCTTCCAGAGGTGCAGACAGGATTTTGGAAGCACCGCTGTACTGCAGACTCTATAGCGGATGTGGTCTCCACCCTTGAGGAAGCCAAATATGCAGGCGACGTTGTCTTCCTGGTTCTTCTGGATGTCTAGTCCGCTTTTGACAACCTGCCCCATACCGTCATTGAGCAGGCTCTGGATGCCCTTGGAGTGTCTGGGAAACTGCGTCGCTTTGTCTCGGCATTCCTCTTCAATCGCTCCTTCCAAGTTCGAGTTGGGCAAACACTTAGCTCTCCTCGTCCTGTTACATCTGGGGTTCCTCAAGGATCAGTCCTCAGCCCTTGGCTGTTCAACCTCGTCATAGCTGGCCTACCGAACTTCGTTCAGCAGATCAGGACCCACAAAGTTTCCTGCTCAATCTATGCAGATGACATAGCCCTCTGGATCCGAGCTCCTAAGAGACGTATTGTCTCCGCTAGGAAGGCTATGCAACAGGCACTGGACGGCGTCCAGTACTTCCTATCATCCAAGGGATTGACCCTCTCGGCTACTAAGTCTGAGGCCCTCGTCTACCATCCCAGAGGAGCACGGAGTTCCCGCCGTCTTGCAACTTTGCATATCGAAGGAACCCCTCTTCCATGGAAACGCCAGGTGAGATACCTAGGTCTCACAATTGACGACCGTCTCACCTGGATCCCAGCTGACAAAGCCCTCATTCCCGATCTTGATCGTGTGGGAAGAGCAGTCCAGCGTCTCCTTGCAAATGGCAATGGTTGTTCTTCCACTTGGGCAATCAAGCTCTTCGAGGCAGCGGCGACATCGGTCATCCTATATGCCCTTCCCTTCGTCTCCCTTCGGTCGACTCGAGTCATTCGTCTCGACACGATTCGAAGGCGCTGGATTAGAAGATTCCTCGGAGTCCCTCAATCCTCACAGATTCCCGCTACCCTTGCGGAAGCTGGTATCTATCCTCTGCATCTTCTCCTCGCCCAGAGGGGACTGACCCACATTGATCGTCTCAGCCATGCTCCAGATGGTGCCTCACTCCTAGCACGGCTGCACAGCAAATCCCATTCCCGTATGGGTAAGCTGTATACAGTGTACAGAGAAATCATCGGTCCTGTCCCAGGTTTCTCAGTCCTACCCCCCTCCACCCAATCGACCCCCAATTCCTGTCTTTTTGGATACGGATGGTCACACCAAACGTCACACCCCTGCAGCTGCCTTCCAGCAGACAACTGCAGCCCTCCTTGAGGAGTGTAGAGGATCTACACTCCTCTTTACGGATGGCTCGGTTCGACCAGCTACCTTGCAAGCAGCTGCTGCTATGACAGCACCGCAGCTAGACCAGTCTAGGTCCTGCCGCCTGTCATTCCCTGCCAGTTCAACAGCTGCTGAGCTGGCCGGTCTACATCTAGCCACACAGTTCATCGCTTCCAGTGTCCCTCCTGGGCCTGTGAATGTTCTGTGCAACTCCAGATCTGCTCTGCAGCTCCTGACTATCTACCACGGCACCAACCTCTCGGTGAACATTCTCCGAGCCCGTCTCCTAGCCCTTCAGGACTCGGGGTATCAAGTGGCCCTACATTGGGTTCCAGGACATACTGGAGTCCAGGGCAATGAAGAAGCGGATGCCCTGGCCAAAGCGGCGCACGACAACGGCGCCCCAGTCACTGAGGCTGTCACACCTTTTGACTTTTCAAGACCCCTCTTGAGAAGGTCGATAAGGTCTTTCCATCCTGACCGTCGTATTGCCGCTGGTGAACATCTCCAACGGCTCTCTGACAAACTTCCACGGAAGGACAAATCCCTCCTCCTACGACTTCGAATAGGCTGCACGTGGACTCCGTCCCGCATGTATGCCTGTGGCCGAGCTCCCAGCCCAGCCTGTCCCTCTTGCGGCAATACTGGCACACTGGGACACTTGCTCCTCGTGTGTCCAGCCTCCGCTGGCCATCGCCAGAAACTTCTGAATGGCTATCGGAATCTTGGTCTCCCTGCTGATACGGAAGGGCAATTGCTCTTCCCAGCTCGGAACCAACTTTCTGCTCACCGGCTCCTCCTGATTTATCTGGAGCAGTCTGGCCTCAGCTCCGTTCTGTAGGCCTGCATGGGCCTATAGTGCTTCGTGCGAAAATGGCGGCGACATATACGGCGTCAGCAACCTTCCCCTCCCCTACCTTCCCCTAATTCCAACTTCCCCTTCCCCCTGGTCACCAAGAGTGATGCCACAAAGATGGCCAACATAAGACTTGACCAGTATCCCCTCCCCAAAAAATAAACCATAGTCACCACCACCACCACGTGATACCAAAGGGTTAGTGGAAACCGTAACCCCTCCCCCCCATTACACAACTCCTGAAATATTTGTTCGAAAAACAGTATGGTGCTGTTAAACGATTGCTATTTTCCTTTCAGGTAGCCTCAGCGTATTGATATATGAATCAGAGTATGGTGCTAGTTTTCTGGCGGTCTCAGAAACATTAAACATTCAAAAACGTCTTGCATTTAGATAATTCCTAGATTTCCTAATCAAGAATTCTTTACCTTTTAAGATCCACGATTCTGATCCCACTTCGCCACTGATTGTGACGGGTCCAGGTGTCCAGGAGGTGCGCTGTTTTTGCGTACGGCGGAGATTGAAGGCACATAATTCAAGGATGCAGGGTAGCGGTTAGCAGTATTTAATTGCCACCACTACGGCTGTGCATAATGTTATGGCATTGCGCGATTGCCAGTACGCAGTTCAAGGAGCAAGAGCCGCTGGTCTCCCACACCAATACGCGCTAGCGCGTTTCGCCAGTAGTTTGAAGCTTGAGCAAGATATACAATTCGCATGTTATCTTTTACATGAATAAATTGAGAGCTCCGAAGTGCGGATGACGTGCTCGCATCTTCTTATTACAGCTGTCTTCTTTCAAACAAGGGTGTTTACAGTCGACGGTTTTCATACTGGACGGTTTACGTTTTTGTCAAGACGTCCACTTTAATGCCTTTGTTTGACAGGATCAGCCTTGCGGTGTGGTTGGTACCTTTTGTGCTCGCTTGCTGGAGACCATATGCAAGGCAGGGGTCTTAGAGGCTGTCCGGGGGCAGCCTCCACGCACAAGCAGTCAGGACCGCAATGAGTTCCCACTCGGGCGTAAATACTGCACTGCATAGGGAGAAAATAATTCAAAGTTGCCAACTAGCAGCCAAGTGTAGTGATAGGCTCAGACTCAATTTTCACTAAAGGCTGTAATATTTAAATATAAACCAAAAGAGTAGTTACTGAAGCCGAACTGCCCAAATATATTTTCGACGGTAATCAAAGACAAATACAGATAGCAAAGAATGAGATTGAGAAGAAATAAAGCTAGACCTAAACTCCGCCGTTGACGGTATGGTGCGATAGCGTTTACACACACACACACACACACACACACACACACACACACACACAC
>JAJIZL010015147.1:77541-127493 GCA_023969395.1 Amblyomma maculatum | reverse complement strand
AGCATACACACACACACACACACACACACACACACACACACACACACACACACACACAGACGATGCTCTGTGGGTTCTTAATTGGTACAATTTATTTTGTTTTACAGCCTACCAAGTAATGACATTATCGGTAAGATAATGGGGGACTGTAACGTTACGGGTACAATGCAATGCATTACACAATCGCAAGCACACGCACACACACACCGACAATGCTTTTTCCACATTTTTAAAATAAGTTTTTTATGCACTTAGCAAATATTCCCTTTTTATATAAGAATTTTCACACCTTTTAATGTGTAAGCACAGTGGCTATGAAGACAGTTGCGTGTCATCAAAATTTGCAATCACGACTATGTTCGAACTAAATGAGTTATAAGAAACCGAATTAGATACAGAGTGAAAGAATCTCGCTGGGAAAGCATTTTGTGGATGTGGGATAATTAGGTAATTAATTACAGTTTATTAGGTCGATCGGACATCTATATAGGCACGAAGGGTAATGACGAGATTCAAATTGTCACGTGGTGCTCGATTTTCAGTGACGCTGCCCTCACTTCTGCTGGCGGGAAATTTGAAGCGTTTGAACGTGAACGAGCGGCAAAGAGTGTGATTTCCGTGCAACAATGGTGGGAATAATTAGAGAGTGTTAAAAAAGAGGTAATTAACCACATGCAGTAGGAAAAATTCCGAGAGCATTTCAGGATCTACAATGGAGAAATGTGCACAGCAAAACTCAGGCTTATGCATTTCGCCTGTGCACATTCTGCAGTGTTCTCGGAAATCTTTTACCCTCCTTTTTTCCTTATTTGATTTATGAAATCTTTCAATTGATTGATCAATAACACATTTAATTAAAAAAGATCATGCAGCACTCACTTTTCAATCTCAACATTTGGACACCTTGGAGCCTCTTTGAACCATTTTTTCCCTTTTTCTGCTCCTTAAAATATTTCAAATAATTTCCTGATAAATTACACAAGCTGAGGTTTTCTAATTCGCATCGAAAGCGTTGGCTAATCATTCTTAGTACTTTTTCTCCTTTAAAAACATTTTTTATATTTTGCATGGTTTTAATGCATCAAATAAACAAATATTTGCAACAATTTAGCTCACTTGTCGTCGGTTATCTCCCACCAATCATTCAGCATTCCTTAGAGCCACAAGTTACGATGTGCCCATTTTTTATGCAGCCCTCAATTATTTGCGACACGTTGTACTTACAACTACAACTGCAGCTACTACTGCTGCGGTACCGACGAATTTTCGGTCGAACGAGCTGTACAAGGTATCGCTTAAAAGATCATGCAATAGTTAAACTATCGCTTGCGCTGGTAACTTCTAATGAAGGTGACACATACACAAGTCCTTCTTTAAGACTGAGTAGACAGAATCGTTGTGCTTCGGTACAAGGTACAAGGTGAGCTGCTCTATGAAAACAAGGTGTTTCGTTGTTGCATTCAACTAGACGGGAGCCTGCTTTGTGATAAATGTACGAGACGTACAAATCACTACATTTAGTGCAATGACCAGCCGGGTTAACACAGCGTACATACAGGCGCTGTTTATCTCAAATACATTGTCCTCAGTGGTCAAATCAACGGCAGAATTATTGCGGCTAATATAACGAATGTTACCGTGGTTACAGGTCATAAATGCGACAACTATTGCAATTGGTCACACAAAAAATAAAAAGACTAGAAAAATATACACCGCCCTGGCACTCGTGTGTTATCAGCAAGATATTTACCCATATATCCGACAAAGAATCCCAACTTGAGACTAGCTAACAAAAGGACCAGGCAGGCTTTCGTAATTCGTGCAGGGCAAGAGCTTTCATTTTCCCTATCAGAAAAGAGATACCAACTGCACGGAACATAACCAAATTACAGTATATATGGCTTTCGTAATGTGCTAATGTACGACATTGCATTTTACGCCATTTATTTCGCTCCAATAATGGTCTTTAAGAAACAGGTGTAGATAACCCATATACAAATAATCTGTAGAATACTAATAACGGCTACAGGAGGGCACTAGTCCTCCTCAATAAATGCAAAATATCAAAAGAAAAGCACCTTGTACAGGCAAGGAAGATTTCTGTAGTGCTAAAATAATCATGTTTACATGACGTATATAACACCAGCTGTGGAAATGTCGGGCAATCCGCCTTGACGGATAACAAATTACACATGTCTCTAGAAATGTACAATAAAGTTAGTTGTCATGTAGGTAGAGTACATGTACTGGCAACAATAGCAGTGAACTGAAATTTTGCGGGAAAGTTACTTAATATGCAATTACCATGCGAGGGCAGTAAGGGCGCCTTGGTGTCTGAGATGGAGGGACTATTCTGAAAAAAAAAAAGGAAGGCTTAGTAAGAGTGATCAGAGGGCTGAGAAATCAAACAAGCGCATAAAATATATAACGGCGCTCATTTGAAAATAAAAAACAAAATGACCTCATCGATAAGGCTCTTATTCAAGGACGGGTAGCGCATGAAGAAAATTGGATTTGCGCCAGTCCAGACTTACCTCCGTGGTCTTCCAAGTTTAGGCTGGCATCTGAAAATAAAATCAGTTCACAAAGCTTTATGCCTTAAGCAACCATTAACACATCACAATATTGCAACATAATCGGATTTCAAATATTGATATCTTCGCAGCGAATAAAATATACATCAGCATATTTGAAGCTAGGTCCCATTTCCTTAAAGGACCATGGTTCAGATTCAGGGCGAATATATTTTCCCCGGGGACTGTGAGGCTTCTTTCCAAGGACGAAAGTATGCAAACATAATTATAAAGAGCAATTATTAGCGCAGCTACTTCAATCTTAATCAATCTATTCGGTCATGTTTGTATTGTTCACTTCCCTCTCAAAGGTTTATCCCTCGCCTGCATGACAGCCTATCCTCCGCCATGTCTCTGCAAGCCAAAGTTCTCTTCCTTCCTTCTCCGAGTTTACCGGGAGGTGTGGTGTCTCTAGTAATGGTGCAGTACGCGCCACACTTACAGTGGTCAAGGAGCTGGGATACCGTGTGCGCGCAAGCAAAACGGTGGACAGAGAAGCGCGCTGCGAGCAGCTGTCAAAATTAGTTTGGTTTGGTCCATGTGTTTGACGTTCCAAAGCGACTCAGGCTATGAGAGACGCCGTATTGGAGGGCTCCAGAAATTTCCACCACCTGGGGTCCTTTACCGTGCAATGACGTCACGCACCATACGGGCGCCTAGCTTTTCACATACATCGAAAAGCAGACGCACTCGAACATACTTCTTTCTACGTTTTTGCAAAGCCGATGTATATTCCTGGCCGCGTACGCATCTGCATCGTTCTGCATCTAAATACTACAATCATTAGCGCTGCTTAAGCCGATCAATGGAACCTAAAGAGAGAAGTGGTAGGAAGGGTGTTGTGGTAGACGAACGCTTTGGGTGTTATACCCCACAACTACTCACATTTGCCGACAATGCGATTGCGACTTCTCACAAAGGAGACAGGGTTGCCTAGTACCGCACCTTCAGCACTATTCTAGGCGATTTCTACGCCACAAGAGGAATGACTTGGACGTATTTTGGCTAAAACCAGTTATATGAGTGTAAGTTTTGAAATGCTTGCCAATTCTGCTTTGCTAAGCCAGGTTAGACTGGTATAGATAACAGTGTTTACAGAGCGGATGCTGAAAAAGCATGATCAGACGCAGTTTTCTGCGGTTAACTTCTTCCACGATTGCCTGTGAACGTCAAGCAGACGCAGCCGAAGCATGGTACAGTGCACGACACATGCACGGCTATCAGCGAACCCCATGGACATCGCAGCAGAGTCTAGACGACACTAAATTTCCGAAGACATTTTGATAGAGTAGGTCCCAGGCTGCGAGCCAGATATAAAGCTGTGCAGATATACTAGAAAAGATAGGCATGGGACTGGAAGGCAACATAGTCCATTTGTGGAGATTTGGGCCGGTATGAATAATGATTGCCATGTGTCTGAGGAAGGTGTACGTAGTCGAAGAAGCAGGGCTCCTCTCCACGCGCTGCTCCTATACACGGCGCCGATCACATCGGCGGGAAGACGTCAGTAAAGCTCTTGCTTTACAAACGTGTTAGGGACACTGATGCACTACACTTTTGAAAGAAAACCGGTTTATACTTACGATGCCACAAACAGAAAACGACATAAGATGCACAGATTGGTGCTCATTCTGCTAGAAGAAGTTCGACTCAAGCCGGAAAAAGAAGCAGCGAAAGACGCCTGAGTGACACCGCGCATTCCTAGGAATGTAACTAATTTCCGCTTACACCTAATCTTGATTAAGTAAGAGTCTTTCGATGTACCTCTTCTCACTGAAAATCTCAACATCATGTCGTTCCACATCAGTCACATTGATCGCCTTTTTTGTTTACGGGGTTTAACGCCCCAGAGCGATTATGGCTATGAGAGACGGCGAAGGGCTCCGAGCATTTCGACCACCTGTCATTCTTTACTGTGCGCTGACATTGCATGATGCATGAGCATCATGCTTCTAGCCCATATCGAAAATCTGCACTGTGGCAGAGATTTTGTCCTCCATCCTCATGCACAGCAGTCGAGCACACTAACCACTGCGCCATTGTTGTGTTGCCCTGCGATATTGAAAGCATGCACTTAACCGCTTCACCCGCTCGATGGTCAGGTGCGCTTAACATAAAGACTTGACTCTGGCCCGCCACCGGCAGCTCGCTTCGCGTCGCGTTTGCACCCAATCACATGACTCGCCTTTTGCGTGATATAAGAACGAACGCTATTTGGGGGTTGACAGAGATATGGAAGAACTGGATGCAGGTCCCGGTCTATGCCCTGTTAATCGAATGCTTCAGGCCGAATCGCATCTACTCTCAAGGCGAGGCTTTAGCGTCCCCCGAATTCAAACCATCACACAATGCACAGCCTTGATAAACGATGTACAGTCATGCTTAAGAATTATTTAGCATGTATCATTAGGTTCAAGTCGTGCTTATAACACATACAACCAGAATCGTTTACATGATAGACAAATAAAAGCGTTATTTATGCTTTTCGTTCACAAAGGTGTGTGTATGCCAGTTAATCCAGATCAGTGTAGTAAGATTTCAAAAAGGAGAGTGCTTAACAGACTCAAGACTACGGACAGTGATCGTGAGTTGCTTTCGTCAGTTCAGTTCAGTTCAGGCGTTCAGTCGTGTCCGACTCTTCGTGACCCTATGGACCATGTCACGCCACGCTTTCCGGTCTCTCACTATCTTCCTAACATCACATAACTTCATCTGCAGTGCCTCGAGGATGCCATCTAACCATCGCGTTCGCTGCCTACCCCTTCTCCGGCGACCCTCAACCTTTCCCAACATCAAATCTTTCTCCAGCGACTCCTCTCTTCTCATCAGATGACCAAAGTAGCTGAGTTTTAACTTTAGAATTTGACCCTCCAATGAGCAGTCAGGGTTTTGTGGTCGACAATATCGACTGATTTGATCTTCTGGCAGTCCAAGGAACTCTCAAGAGTCTCCGCCAGCACCACAATTCAAACGCGTCAATTCTTCGGCGGTCAGCCTTTTTCACAGTCCAACTCTCGCATCCATCAGGAGTTATATATGTTCCTGGAATATTATGATTTAAGAGGTAGATACTGCTAAATATAAATCATATGACTTTCGGAAGAGAGCGTCTTTTCATTTTATGGTGGTTTGAAAGCAGCTGAGTGAAACGCTGGCCATAAGCCTTTGCTTATCTATATTATACGCATAACAAGATAACTCGCAAAATTATATAGCTATAGGTGACAGTGGGGCTCCTGGAGACAAACAATCCGAGTCTGAGAGAACAAAGCCTTTGATCACCAAAACCTGTTTTCTACCGAGACTTCTCATGCGCTGGGCGAAAGTTTAGAGCAAATAGCTTGTCATTTAGTATCTTTTCAGGTGGGTGATAAATAAAGCTTTCTGAAAGGCACCATATTTTCAAGGCTGTTTCCAATGTTTGACAGGCAATGTAAAATTGCATAATTAACAATTTGTTAGTGAGTGCCGAAAATACAAAATTTCCACATTGCAAGTTGGGAGCAATATATTTAAGTGCGAAACGTTTCTGAAGTCTAGAAAATGAACCAGTAAACATTGCTCTCTTTTTTTTTTTGAGTACCCGGGAATGTGCAATGTTTATTAAAACGAAGTTAAATTAGCATTGAGGCCCCTATAACACTCGAGTCTAGAACACACCTCACAAGCAGTAAACAAGACACTTAAATGTTGTAAGGAAACAAATGTTCACGATTTCTAATCCCGAATCATTTCTTACATGTGAAATTCAAAAAGCAGTCTTGCTGTCGCAGCCAAAATGGAATTCTCATTCCCAAAAACGAAATAAGCGGGTCTAAAGGAGAACATGTTACCCGACTTTACAAGATTCATATTTTTTAAATTCTCTTCAGCAGTGCTAGCACATTTTACCGTTACGCTTTAAAAACCATAGTCAATATAATATTCTTCAGAAAAGTCGTAAATTGATACTTATTCTGCTATGCCCATAATCAGAAAAGGGCATGTTTTCAACATTATCGCCACGGAAATCCTACTTATTTCTGAAATAATTCTTGGGTGTTAACGTGTAAGGAAAGCGTAGCAGGGGGCGGCAGAAAGTTAGGTGGGCAGATGAGATTAAGAAGTTCGCAGAGGTCAAGTGGATGCAGCTAGCACAGAACCGGGTTAAGTGGAGAAATATGGGAGAGGCCTTCGCCCTGCAGTGGGTATAATCAGGCTGATGATGATGATGAACGTGCGCCTGTTCATCTGGATATCGAACCCTTGCATCCTCCATACAGCGCCCCTGGGGAACTCCTGCTTTCATCAGCTTACAACTGTAAGGTAAACAAAATGTTTCCGAGTAATTCAATGGCAACACGGCTTATATTGAGGCCCTTTTTGTAGCGTTAGCGTAGTTTGCGATGCGTGCACTGGTTGTTGCAAGGAAAATACATTGCACTTAAGAAATATTACAGTGTCAAGCTTACTCCGAGGTAATGAGCACAGCAGACAAGACACAGAGGAAAAATACTTTAGGCGTCATGTAGAGACCTCAGATGCAGGCCTTCAGCCAGTGGTTTTAAAAGGTCACCAAATATCTCCATGCTGTAGATATAGCCTCTCTTTTTATACGAAAACAATTTGCGTTTCTTAATGTTATGACGCATTTAGTTTCTCAGCTCCGCAAGGAGAATAAGCTAAAAATAAAATTCATTTTTTCTTCTTACAATTTTTCTTAATTTGATTTCAAAACATCGGCAAAGATTCAGAACTGGATAGAGGCGAAATAATTGGCATTGCAGCACAGCTCTAAACCAATGAATCCGTCTGCTTCAATATTATTCGCTTGATAGCATATGAATACAATTGCACACGTCAGTTTCCAGGAAATGAAGAAACGCATTTTTCAAAACACTTCACATGAATACTTCGACTATATAGACAGTCTTTGTCCAAAGTGGCCAATCAAGAATGCTTTTTATATTCATTTATAAATTTCGGCGAATGAATAGATTGAAGCTAAGCGGCAGCCTTTATATAGGGGGTGCCTTACGGCGCTGGATGTCACGACAGGATTTACATACTGTCTCACTCTGTCCGCCGGTTTGTGCAAATGAAGCAAAAATGTCCAGACAATGGTTCATGATGACAAACGCGCAGGAATTTGACGCGAAGGACTACCGAAACGACTATAGGTACGTGGGCCAAAAGGCTGCAAACGTGCGTTTGTACAAGGCATCGTTGCGTAGAGAAAACGAGGCCGGAGCTCGCAAAAAACGGCTAGGTGTAGTGGCGTACTGTTCTCAATGTAATCAAGGAGCGGGCAAAACTCAAGGTCTGTACAATCATAGCCTCCTTTATACTCTGTGCCTGTCAACGCGCCGCGCGAACAATAGAGCGGCGCCGTCGAGTAAAGTTGCGTGGTCCCCTCGCTGAGGGCGCCGCTGACGTAGGGGTCGAGGCGCACGGGTCGCACAGGTACGAATGTCGGCGTGGGGCGGGAGCGCTGTTATTCGCTAGCGGTATAACTGTTCCTAAGCATAAGTCGCGCATATTCAGCATATTTACTTGTAAGGCCGACATCCACTAAGCATAACAAGTGATAATAATACTTGTTAGGCAATAAAACCAACGCTATATGACATTTTATGTCAGGCAGTTTCAAGAAATTGCGCATGACTCGAAAAACTGCGTGACTGCTCCGCTAGCACCAATGGTAATAGAAAAATTACAATGCTAGTCTACGCTGCAATAAAACAAAATTTAAGAGGAAAGGCACCAGCATTTATTTGCACATTTCACAACAGCAATTGTGCTTCAAGAGTACCATGTAGAAGTGGTGTGATGAATAGCTGCCACAAGTAGGGAAAAAAGTTCACGGTGACTGCTGTCACTGATAGCACTTCAGAAGCCAGCTTGATTTACAGATGATTGGAACAAGTGCATCGCAGTATGCCATTGAGATCTGTAAGGAGAACAATTTTGATATCAGCTGTTACTTTCAATGATTCAGCGCGTCGTGCAAACGTTTTTGTTTAACTAGAAAAACAAGGAAAGACAAATAGACGCGTTGCATTTTTCTGTTTCGATCACTCCAAAATAATCCTCACAATAGGCAAAGCTCGTGTTTTTACTTTTTTTTCACAGAATTGCGCAGTTAGCGGAACAAAAAATACTGTGCTGGAGCACATGTAACATACCACACAGACGAGCTAACCAGGGAGGAAGTTCGCATCGCAGTCCAGCAAATACACGTGGACATTTAATATCATTATTATCTTACTGACGCGTAATAAACACTTCTGGTGCTGTCATTACTTCTCACAGGCCTTAATGCGGTTGAGTGCGAGAAGGGAAACTAATATAGGCTTTGCAAGATTTGGTTTAACTCACTTTAAAGTAGCCATCTTCACAGTAGATAAATCTTGTGTTTGTATTTTATAACAAAGTTTCGTAATTAACGTATACTGCAAAAAAAGAAAACTTCGCAGGAGCACACAAACACACTACGCAGACGAGCTAGGCAGGGAAGCAATTAGCATTGCAGTCCAGAAAGCACAGGTGCGCATCTAACATTACTATTACTAGTATTGACGCTTAATAAACACATTGGTGCTGTCACTATTTCTTGCAAGCCTCAAAGCAGCTGAATACTACGCAGCTATCGCCGGAAGGACAAAGCAAAGCTGGCACTTACCAGTTGGTGCAATGCTGTATTCCTGCAGCACCCGAAGGCAGATAAAAGTAGAAGCATGACCTTGCACACAGCAGAACGGTCCACGAAACAGCGAGACAGCGGCAGCGCGTGGCTATTCGGACCGCTTTGCAACATAGCGCACCCGGCACACTCACGGCGCACCCGGCACTCGCCTGGCGAATGTGACCCTACGTCGCTGTTGCCATCTCTCGGCAGCCAGCGGCGTAACATGTCAACGGAGGAGGAGCGGCGGCCACGGCCGCGGAACGCGGAGTTGACAGGCACAGAGTGTATAAAGGAGGCTATGGTACAATTCATTTGAGCAGGGGCTGATCTGACTATACCAAGGAAGGTGTCGTCATCCAGATCAGCATCATCCATGTGGAGGGACAAAGGTGCGCGCGAGTAACAGTCAGCGTTGGCCTGCTTTTGCCCAGACTTATGAACTACAGTAACGTCGTTCTTTTGAAGCCGCAAACTGTATACAGAACAGAGCGTCCAGAACTATCCTTGAGGTTCGCCAGCCAGCACAGGAAATGATGGTCACTGGCGACACTGAATGGTCGTCTGCAAGGGTACAGTATGATTTTCGTGAGCGTCCACATCACCACGAGACATTCTTTTTCCATTGTCGAATAGTTATTTTAGCAATGAGACAGTGTACTGCGAGCGTAGGCATTGATGCGCTCATTGCCGTACTGCAACTGTACTAGAAAGGCGCCAATGTCAAAATTGTTCGCGTCTGCGTGGACTTTAGTGGCGGCGCTCTTGTCGACGGGGCCTAACTTCTGTGAAGACTGGAGTCCTCTTTGAATGTCGGTGAATACATGTGTTTTTTCGTGGCCCCAGACAAAAGGAACAGCTTCTTTGTTTAGGTGAGCTAGAGGCTGTGGAAACTTAGAAATATCGACAACAAAAAACCGGTAGTATGCACACAGGCCCAAAAACAGGAGCACGGAGCGCTTGTCGGTTGGTGCCGGTAGTACAGTCACCGCGGTTCTCTTTTAAAGCTCAAGGCTGGTACCATCTGTGCTGACAAGGTGGTCTAAAGGTTTCAGCTCGTCGAAAGCAAAGTGGCAGTTCTGCGGTTAAAGAGACAAGCCAGCTGAACAGGTATATGTCATTGAAGACGGCGTGAAAGCAGTTGAGAGGCTCCGAAAACGTCTCAGAAGAAACTACTACATCATGTAAGTAAACGAAGGAAGTTTGCCAAGGCCAGAGAGTACAGTAACCATTATTCTTTTTAAAGTGGCCTGTGCTGACAGGGGCCGAATGTGAGTACCTGAAATTTCTATAAGCTATCTGGTGCTATAAAGGCGGTTGTTTCAAGATCGCGTTCGTCGATCTCAGTTTGGCAATAACCGCCTCTCAAATATATAGACGAAAAATAGCCTACATGACGAAAACGATCCAAACAGGAAATCATTTTATACATAATATTTGCGTCAGGGGTTGTTGGCTGCTTTAATAAAAGATTCATAGAAAATGGGAGCCGCGCTGAAGGTTAGATTTCATGCGTTATTACTCTTAGTTCATGTATCATGACGCCACCAAAACTCTGGGTACCAGCAACTTTCTCTATTACACGCTTTTTATTGCCTCATCTTGCAGCAGGAGTTGTCGTTAGAGGGTGTCGCACTTTCGAGGGAGATAGTTAAAAATAAATATACCTTGTCTCCACCGGGAATCGAACCTCCAAATCTTGGATCCCCAGCCTAGACCTTAGTGGGCCTAGACCTTAGCGGGATTCCGCGTGTGAGAGATACTGTGCTTTTAAGTTCCTGCAAATGCATTATAGAACACCGGTGAACTTTGATTCGTTGAATGGAATGCTGGTTGTATTCGACAAGGGGCCCGCTATGTACCACAGCGACAGACGATGACGTCACCAGGCGTTTCATGCATAAGACGAAGCCGACCCCGACTGTCATCTGATCCAGGCGCCCGTGAGACACCTTTCATTTGGTGATTTCTTGAAGGATGGTGGTGAAGGTTGGCAGTTCCTGGCCCTACGGGGCTGGAATGGTGGGTTGGCGCCGCTTACGGCGCGGGCTGGCCAGCTAGTGGGTTTTTCAGTTCAGTTCAGTTCAGTTTATTACCTTAAGGACCCCCGTGGGGGTATTACATAAGGGGTGGATTATACAAAAAAAAAATAAGTACAATGGTTGCCATGTGGGTTCAACATACAATATGATCTGTTAGTGCTTTGGAAAAGTTGGATGGGCAGGTAGCGGCGATGCTGTGGGAAAGGCCGTTCCAATCTAATGCTGCTCGGGGGAAGAAGGAGGCAGCGAACGTGGTCGTATGGGTCCGAGGCCGGGCAACTTGAAGAATGTGACCACTGCGATGCGATATGCGAGCTGGTGATGTGATATAGCCTGCGTAACCGTGGGTGCTGTGAAAGAACTTATGAAACAGGTTTAGGCTGGCAATGCGGCGACGAATAACAAGGGTTGATAAGGCGGATTCTGCTTTTAAAGACGACACGCTGACTTGGTATGAATAGGTATTGTGGATGAATCTAGTGGCACGGTTCTGGACGGATTCGAGGGCATTTATGAGGTATATTTGATGTGGATTCCATATGGGGGATGCATATTCTAGTTTCGGTCTGATTAGCGATTGGTAAGCCAGAAGTTTAACTTGTTGGGGAGCGTGACGTAAGTGGCGTTTCAAAAAGCCTAGTGTTTTATTCGCGGATGATATTACATTAGAAATATGTGTGCGCCAAGATAAATCATGAGATAGCGTGACTCCTAAGTACTTAAATGAGTTAACTGCTTCTATTGGGATTTGAGCTATATTGTACGAAAAAATAAATGGTTTAGTGCGACGGGTGAAGGATACAATCTTGCATTTCTGAGGGTTAAGTGTCATCATCCACAGGTCGCTCCATTTCTGAACGTTAGTTAGGTCAGTCTGGAGGGCTTCTTGGTGGGAAGAGTTATTAATAGTACGATAAATGACGCAATCATCTGCGAACATACGAATGTGACATGATACGTGAAAGGGCAAGTCATTAATGTATATTAAGAATAATAACGGTCCGAGCACTGATCCTTGGGGGACGCCTGAGGTTACTGAAATGTAATCAGAAAATTCGTTATTAACTATGACTAATTGGGTTCGATTTGTTAAAAATTCCATAATCCAGTTTAGAATGCTAGGGTGAATATTTAGGTAAGAGAGCTTAAGCTTTTGTCTGTTGTGGGTCGTCATTGCACATGACACCGCTTAGGGGTTGGATGATGGCTGTTACGGCGCGCTTCTTTCTCTCCCTCTTCTTTTCTTCGCTACTTCTCCTGTCCGCACGTGGCAGCGGAGGTTGTTCAGCTGCAGAACCAGTAGCAGGCCTGTGCATTTTCGTTTCCTCCTTCCTACAGTCACAACAACAGCAACCTCGAATGCCTTACCACAAAGCAAACAGAAGCAGACTCAGATGTCTTGGAAGCGTTCATACATCAGTTCATACAGCAGGCAGTTTCGAATGATTTACAGCATAGAAAAGGCGCAGTATCGGTCACAATTGTTGTTGTTGTGGCTGTAGGAAGAAGGAAGAGAAAATGTATGGGCCTACTACTGGCTCTGTAGCTGAGACAGCTCCGCTGTCTCATGCGGACAGAAGAAAAAATAGAGAAGAAAGTAAAGGAACAGGAAGAGAAAGACGTGCGCCGTAACAGCCGTCGTCCACCACCGAAGCGGTGGCAGGGGCAATGACAGCCTACAACAGATAAAAATTCGGTGGCAGGCTAGCCCCCGAACACAAGCGGCGGTGACCTACCGCCCAGCCCCGTATTACCAGGAACGGCCACCCTTCCCCACCTCGTCCCTTTCACAATTCTCCCCGGGCACATGCACCATGCTGTAAAGAAAGGAAGAAGGTTAGAGTGAAAGAAAAGAGGAAGATAAATGTGACGTAGTGGAGCGCTACAATCTACAGCGTTATAATTGCTTTCGCCTCATTGCACTTTAGTGCTCCAAAGTGCCCTCAATACTTTTTGCTGGACTATACCGGTTGCAAGATTAGTGCACTTAATCAAAAGCATCAAGTATGTGAAAATAACTTCTACTACGAAGAGCGCTGATCACTACTGATCACTAGTTCAATCGTAGAATTTTTCTGGGATCTCGATCCAGCGTTCTTGTAGTGAGCGTGTGCTCCTTATTTATCTTCCTTATAAGCAAATTCTATGCAAGATACGCTAGTTATGTAAACGGCTTTACGAAACTTTTTGTAGTGCGCACGATTCAGAGCATTGTTTCATGCACCCTATAAAGGCTGCATGTGTCTACTGCGGCACTCAGAAGATGGGGTTCACCAATGTCGGGCTTCGCAAAACGATTTTATTTCAGCGGATAGAAACTTTGATTACACTAAAACAGTAACGTGTGGGCCAGTGCAGACTTTTCTTCAACTTTTCCAATACGGACGTGTAGGGAGCGGTGAGCTAGTTTTGTCAACCGGCATGTTTGGCATTGTACAGAGTTAATAACGCTTGCTAACGGCGTCCGAGCAATGTGAAGCAGTGGAAATTATTTTAACTTGTCACTTGGTATACGTTTGTCAGCGCAAATGTAGGCGTGCCTTTGTCGCACCACCACTAAGTTTAAGCCTAACTTTGCAAAAGTACCTGTAGCAGGTGATGCTCTTGTAATTGTTAATTATGAAAGACATAAATGAACAACGTTATAAGGGGAGCCACTACTGTCGAAGCGATAGTATTACAGTTAATATCCACGCCTGCTGCTACACTTAAACAGAATATACAGGCCAGAAAAGAATATCAAGGGGGAAGCATTATCTTCAAAACAATTGGATGGCAGTCAGGTCACTTCGGCGATGTTTGAATGTCGAAGCTGCGCACAGTATGCATCGTACGCAACGCCTGCTATATTTTCACTAATCATACAATATTGCTTAATAGTAGGTGCGTGTGGCAAGCAGGCGTTTATTTGCACAGCATAAAGAATGCACGAAAAAGGCCTTTTAGGTCAGATATAGTTTATTAAGGTCATTTCACGTCTTTATTCTTGCATATCTTGGCTGAAATCGTGTCAATGCTCTCGCTGGAGACCACACACAAGCCAGTGGCCTTCGAGGAGCAGTTGGAGCTGGTTCCACACACGCGCAGTCCGGTCCGCAATGTTGCCCTACTTTGCTGTGTGCTCTGCACTAAAAAGAGAATTGTATTGTGAGATAAAGAGAAATGTGCCAGGCGACCACAGTGTTACCAGACACGTTTACGAGAAACAATAATCGCTAACTTTAAGTACTGATGACAACCACAACTTGGCAGATTTTTATAATTTTATTTGCACATGCTACACTTTTGGAGTGGTTGCTGTGTTAGTTATGCCAGGGACAGCGTAGCAAAGAAAATTCTTTCTAACAGCAGCGAACCCTTTACATGAGTCGCAAATATGAAAATAACCTAATAGAATAGTCTACCGCCACCGGAATCGCGCTATAATACTAAGCAGCACCTGCAGCACTACGACGGATTTACAAAACATGATAGCTGTAATTTTGAAATATACTAACATTTAACATACTCTCCTAACTCTTTTGAGAACTACTTCAAATTTCCTGTCAGCTTCCATATTTTACCATTTGATTTAAATAAACTGTAGCCTAGGAACGCTTGGTAAATTTTTAATGCTATACTTTCATATTAACAAAGATGTGATGGGAACATTGGCTTCCTAAAGACTCCTGCCGAAACTTGGCTGTGAATTCTGCCACGCATGAGGAACGTAATTTACCAAAATTAAATTAACACACCATAATTAGGGTGTGATAAGTTGCTGCAGGTGATTTAAGTAATTCTAGAGGACTTCAATATGCTTTTTTGTTAAAAAGTTGACATTTCTGATAATTAATTTCACAGTTTTTAAATAGTCCCTTCATGATTCATAAGCCATTGCCATCATCAATCCAGCCTGACTGCCTACTCCAGCTCGAAGGCCTTTCGCATACTCTACCAATTTAAACAGTCTTGCGCAAGCTGCATCCACTTGAAAAACTGCACTGTCCATGGCATAACTAACACAGCAACCACTCCAATACTGTAGCATTTGCAATTAGTATTATAGAAATCAGCCAACCTTGAAAAACTAGAATGCCACAGTAAGATAGAAAGGCTGAAGTATCTCTTTCTTCTAATCCATGGTCACTTTGAGATTAACACATCACACTATTTTGCAATACACCCCGATGAGTCATCAAGACATCGGCATAGTATGTATATTTCTGTGCCGCTTTCTCATAATGATTGTTTTAAATACAGCTTTTTTTCCTCGTGTGATTAAAGAGTGGAACATACTGCCTGACTGCATTGTAAAACGTAATACTCTAGATACCTTTCTTGAAAGCCTTAAAACATGCTTTGAACAAAACGCGCCTATATAAAAGTTGTCCCTCTGGATAATCTGTTTCCCTTTTTTTTTTTGCTGTATTATTTGACGCCCTGTTTTACGTCCACTGTGTTTGCTTGTATTTTTGTGTCGGACTTTTGTAGTTGTTGAAATGTACTTCTTTTTTGTGAATTTTCTTTATTTCCACTCCTGTAATAGCCTGTTATAGGCTGACAGTAATAATAAATGAAATGAAATGACCATACACACATTTTACTCTCCTCCACCCTCTAAATTCTTGCCGCCCCATCTACGCTTTCTTCCCTGAGAATCTAGTTTGTTACCCTTAGCGATCATTGGTTATCCTCTCTTTGAATTACATGCCCTGCCCGTGCTATTTCTGCTCCATTTGCCCTAGAATATTGTACAGTTCTTTTTTTGACGCACTCTCTTACTTCGTCTCTAAACATTATGCCTACCGTTGCCATCACATGTTATAAGTTGTCCTCAAGTTAAGCAGAATCCTTTTCGTTAGCACCCATGTTTTCATCCGAATGGTTAAGTACAGGAACTATGCGACTGTTACAACTTTCCTCTTGAGAAATCGGTAAGATGATAATCATATTCGGCGTGTACTTGCCAATTGCTTTTGTTCCCAGTCTTACACTCCTAGGTATTTGTCGTTCGTAGGCGGGCTCTGTTATTACTACCTTACCTAAATACACATATTCTGCTGAAGATCCAGTGCTTCGGTTCCTATTTTAAGTTACTGTCCTTTACAAACCGTTTAAAATTACCTTACAATTCTCCTTATTAATCTTTATGCCTAGCTTTCCGCTTTTTCAGTGTAACTCGTAAATTATTATTTGCAATTCGACCCTGAGTTACTTAGCAAGACAATGTGATCACCGAATTGCCGAACACTGATGAATTCTTGATAAACCGTTATCCCTAACTGTTGTCATTCGAAGAGTTTGAATGTTTTTTTGTAAACGAGCCTTTTATAGTGCTTCTTCCTTAACAATTTTTATGGAAATTACATTACTCTCTTTATGAACAAATGTGATTGCCGTGCACTCACTATAGTTATTTTCTATTTCTTTCTCTTATGGCTCGTCTACATACTGATTTCGCCATGTTTAACTACTGATGAGGTTTCGATACAGTCAAATACATTCTCTGAATGAATGGATGCTGCGTATAAGGTATGGTTATATTCTGTGCATTTCTCGGTCACTCAGTTGTAAGTACGAATGTGATAAATGGGAAAATACCCTTTCCAAAACCTGCTTGGTCTTTTGGTTGACTGAGGACAAAGTTTGCCCTGATTCTATCAGTGCATATCTTAGTAAATCACTAGTAGGTAACGAATAGTAAGCTGGTTGGTCTGTAATTTTTCTGCTCCTTAGTGTCCCCTTTCTTATTTATTTAGATTATGTTAACGTTCTTCCAAGGTTCCGGTACTGTCCATGTCACGAGGCGTTAGAGATATCGCATATCATTAGCGTGTTTACGTTGAAGTTTATCGTGTTACGTACAACTAACTTTCCGGTTAACGCTGCAAAATGCAGTTTGATAATGAATGGTGAGGTTTTGAGTAAAATACCTTAATCTAGGTTTACTATTAAAGTAGACGCTCACGCATAAGAAGCAAGCGACTGGAAGCTGTACCGCTCAGGCACGCGTGCCGTTTGAACTGGTATGGGCAGTGGTACCATGATTATCGACAGAGCACAGGATTTCCGTTGCATCTGAATACTTTTCAGACAGACCTATTAGCTTAAGAGGCTCTAATATGCTTACTGTGTCAAACGAAAATACGGAAAAAAGGAAAACGAATGCTTTAGGTTGTTGGGTGCACCAAGGAAACAGGGAAACCTAAACTCGCATTGGAGATTTTAACGTAATAGCGTTGCAGTTTCTGTCCCAGCATGCATTTACGGGTTCTGGTTCTCGCGTGTGCACCTTGCTACTCAATTATGTACTGATCCCTAAATGTATGCTTTTATTATCTAGCACATACTCGCTCGAATGGTACTATGGCACTACACATAAGGTATTATACATACCCCTCAGATAATCATAACGCGCCACTTTATCCAAGTTGTGCGACCGTGTCAGCGTGCCTGACCCGCCGTTCGAAGGATTGTTGGTTTAATTTAGTTATTCTGCCAAGTGCTCCCCTCCTCGCCTATAATCTGCTAGTGAAGCACCACAACATTCCGATCAACCGATGCCAAAATATAATCTACTCTTTATAATCTCCCGGAGACTGCTCGAGACATGCTTGCGCTTCCTCAATCACACTTACAACACTGAGGCGTGATTTTCAGCGTAAATAACCTTTAATGATCATTACAACGTTCTAATTTTTACGAGCTTAAGGGGTTAGGTTGACTCAAAATAAATATAATTTTGACTTAATTGGGACCACATAGCGTAATGTAGGCGACAGGCTATTGCTTAGTGTAAATGTATGAAAAACTACTTCAACATAGAAGACAAATACATGAATGAAGCGATTATGTTATGCATTCAAAAGTGCGGCTCTAGCTTGTGGTAATGTAGAAGGTTGGTTGTCCTTTTAGTCGCACTGTCTACCACTAATTTTTTATGTTACGTGATATGGACTGTGACGTGATGTGATGTGACATGTCTGTGATGTGACTGTACTGTCATCACCCATTCCTCTCTCACCCACAACTTTTATACCCACCTACCCCTCTCCCCCAGTTCCTTTACCGGTTAACCTCCCTACCTTTCTTCCTCATCTTCCTCCTCCTGTCTACTACTAAATGGGTCAAAGCAATAATTGCCCTTAAAAGTTGACAATCCAGACATTAAGCCACGTAGGAAGAATTTGTACTGAAATTTCTTTTGTTCTGAGCGTTGTTTCCTTCTCGTGACAGATATTAGGAATTTTATTCAACACATTCTTGTTTTGTAGTGCCCTTCCTTTCTAGACAGATGGACGTGCCTTCTGTCAAATGGTTAGTGCGCTACTAGCATAGGAAAAGTTCAAACACCAAAGCTCAGTTCAAGATCAAAATAATACTTTTATACTTCATTGTAATCACAAAAATGCCGTAACTGAAGAACCATATTTCTCTAGAACAGATTTGTAATCGACGCCAATACTACAGTGGTAGTTATATTTTGTCATTGTAATCTCATTACCATCAATAAATTATTTTTACAACATATAAGTCTAACTGAGCTGAAATATATTATTGTTTGATGTCATTATTACGGTAGCCAAAGCTTTTGCTTAGGGGAGCTTTGAGCCCGTGGTGTGTGGTGTGATGACTTCGCACTTCAATCTCATTTCACAAATATGTTCTCAATCTGTACACTCGTGTCATCAGATACAATATGCAGCAAATTGAAAGCTACAAATTCACAATAGCAGAGTGGAAAGAAATAGATAATAATTGCTTAGTAAACTGCAGTGTGTCACTTACAGTCTCTTCTACTGGGCGATCTAAGAAGATTACCAGGAATATTATTGCTATGCTCATCCCTTGAAAAGAGTGCTCGAAGTAGGGTCCCAAAGCACTAAGAAATGCCGATCGTTGTTATTTTAATGCAAATTATGTGTCTTCCGCATTTATCAAAAGGTCCATAGTTAGCGCTGCAAAATATTTTCATGCGCCCAACGCAGGTAGCGCACTTTGCCTGTCTAGCGCTGGAGGGGTGGCCGTACAAATATATAAACTCAAAATCGCTTACCGAAGGAGGACAGTAAGGAGTCCGCTGTATCACGCTTCTCGGGCGCTTTTTTGGATGCATTTGGGATCTGAAAACAGAGTTTATTTATTTTTTACCTCACCGTAACTTGCGCATGATGTAAAATATTGCATTGGAGAAAAGGTACAAATAAGCATGCGACACAGATGAAGCCAAACGCAATGCAAAAGCTCATCTATTTTTTTGAAGGCTCCACAATATTGTGGTATCAAACTGATAGTGAGAGGTTAATACCGCCAAGCCAGATAATGTTCTACTCAAACCTATGCCGGTGAAGGCCGTGCTATATTGCACGATCCGATTACATGCTAGATTGGTAGGCCCAGTAAGAGCGGCTGCTAGGGACCTCTCTTCCGGACTAGAAAACAATATTGATCTCTGAGAAAGATTCAAATGTCATTACTACTATTAATACGGCCTAAACAAATGGTGAAATATAAAATAAAATAACAAATTGTGAAATATTAGAGCTTAAGAAATGCATGCATTTTTTTTTCATTTGCTAAACTTGGCAATGATAGACGTTGCTTGGTCTAATTGCTATTTTTTTATGAATTCATGCTTCGCAAGGCTTTATATAGCAAACATTGCAAATTGTCTTCAACTGGAACAACGGTACTCAAAATACATGCCAAGTGACATAGTAGATATTCTGGTGATGTGCAGTTCGTATTTTTCATTATGGAGGATGATCTAAACGGCATATATAAAAAGAAATTACATTTACACAATATCCCGATGCAAGACCTTTATTTTTTCTCAATCTAAAACAATTGATGGCTGCGTTTCGATGCAGGCGAAACGATGAGGCGTCCGTGTGCTGTGCGATGTCAGCGCACATTGAAGATCCCCGGGTGTTCGAAATTACTCCGTAGCCCTCCATTACGGCTATCTTTCTATCTTTCCACTTTCACTCCCACGTTCCTCCCTTCCGTTACGGCGCGGTTCAGGTTTCCACAGAAACAAGTGTGACAGATACTGCGCCTTTCCATTCCTGTGAACCAATTATATATTCATTTGAGAGTGGTGCTCCAAAGGTTAACGAAGGTCCCTGCTTGAACTCCTAAACTAGGTTAATCGGAGTGGTAAAAATTACCTTTCAGCACTCCTAACAACATACAGACGCAAATGTTTTGGACTGGTTTGCATGCTCAATTTGGAGGAGCGCCAACTGTGTCAGAGAGAGAAATTCATGTTACGTTCTCCGAGCCAGGTTTCCCAGTTCTAGCTCTCACCATTACGCAACACGCTTGGCATGCAAAGGTCTGTTGCAGTCGGCCTGCCAAAGATATTGTGGAGTAGATATTGCTATTAGCCCCGGCGGGGTGGCGCAGTGGTAAGACGCCCGACTACTGTGCCGGAGTTCCCGGGTTCGAACCCGACCTCGGCGGCTGCGTTTCGATGGAGGCGAAAAGAAGTGGCGTCCGTGTGCAGTGCGATGTCAGCGCACGTTAAAGATCCCCAGGTGGTCGAAATTACTCCGTAGCCCTCCACTACGGTTCCCTTTCCCTTTCCACTTTCACTCCCACCTTCCTCCCTTCCCTTACGGCGCTGTTCAGGTGTCCACAGAGCAAGTGTGACAGATACTGCGCCTTTCCCTTCGTGTGAACCAACCAACCAACCAACGCTTTCGTCGGTTTACCTACAATAAGAGAGGGGCGAGATGCCCAGTGCTTCGCAATTCAGCGAGATGCATTTTGAATATTTGGGGTCTAGTAGAGCAAAACTATTAATAGATAATCTAATAAATGTATTGCTTCCAGTTTGAGACTCTACTTGCTTCTCAAATGTAACATAAATAACCAGGTTGTTATTTACCTTCCGCTCTTTATATACCCTATTTTGGCAATCCCAGTGGGTACAGCAGTTATGATGCAACAGTTCTCCACGAAACAAAAGGACCCCGCCTATGTATACGCACAAAAATCGACAGGCGCACCGTAAGAACGATATTCACCAAGTCGCGAGGTTAAGATGCACACAAATAGCTCTAGGTTGAGGATCACAGAAAATATGTCATTGATGCTATGGTAGGAACTGGTAGACGTTGTTTTACATCGGAGAGATTCATTACCTGTGATGAGTCCCGCGTTTGCCGTCTAGTGTAATTTACATCAACTGAGTTTTTTACGTGCAATGAGACTGCAGCGAGCACGATTTTGTTGCTTTCGCGTCAGCGACCGGAATGAAAACTGCTCATCTGGCTCATCACCGGAGACATCTAATCACTCACCTAATCAGCGCGGCATATCCGAAAAAGTTTGACCATTTCGATATGAGGAAGCGTACATCTTGACGCTGTATTTATTTGCTGGTGTGGGTTCGGTAAGAGAATATGTTATCAGACAAGATCCTTACTTTACGGCTTTTATCGACGCATACAAAGCGTATAGGGCGAGGAGTGTTGACTTCTTCTCAAGTGCGAGTATGGGTTGTAGATCAGAGGTTTTACGGGCAGCTGAAATTGTTTTTAGCCCGATTGTGGCGTTAAAGATCGATAGCTATGACTAATTCAGTATTGAAGTGCCAATTTTACACTACGTTCCCACACAGTAATACATAATATCGTACAACGAAGTTCTGTTTATTACGAATGCTCTTGAGAGACAGACAAAATTATTACAATTGCTACAGCTAAGTCCAGCTCTTTACTGCAGTTAAGATAGAGAAAAGAACTTTTCTTTTTATATCATCACACTCGTCATCATTAATTTAACGAAGTAAAAAAACATGTTTATTTAGTATGCCATTATTAAAGAGCTAAACCTCAATTTCAAGAAGTGTTACAAAATTTAGTTATAAAGGCGAAAGCCCTCTTGCCATTAGTAGCGTAATTAGATTTTGAATGCAGAAAGCGTGCGGAAAGTGTTCACTTTAGTGGCACTTATAGAAAATTTCTGTCTCCACTGATATCGAACTACTACTGCTCCGATCAACAGTTTAGCGCGAAAATATCTAGTCCACGCGGGGCTCATGGGAGACATATCGTAGTTATCCCATTCTAGTGTAAGAATAATAGTAGCTATGACAATGGTGAGAATTTCACTTTTAATAATAGTATTGATGCGATAGTAGTGATAACGTCTAAGATGCATTTAGTTTCTAATTATGGTGATTATTGCCGGCACTAATTATGACTATGATGGTAGTACCTTTGATGACGGAGCTGCAGTTACTAAAAATAGTCATGTAATGTTGCTCTCTTAAGCAGACTTCATCGCAGTCATGTGATTTGTGTCTTGGCCCGTTTGTCCTCACCTTGGCTAAATATGCTATTTGGGGTACAATTTACGTTATCTTTAGTTCTTCTACCTACAATGAGAGTTGAAAGATACAATTTCTTATAATCAATTGTATTTGAAAATGAGGGCAATAAACGAAGTACAAGCGGATCAAAATCAATATCTTACAAAAGAGGCAGGCATTCATTTTAAACTAATTTGACGTCTATGTTGCAAGCCATTTTTATATCCTTTACAGGTTAAATTTTGCCTTTTCGTTCATTTTTGTTGCGCTCACATGATTGATTTCCGCGCCAAATAAGACAAATAATAGGGTTCGTGTGTATCAAAATCAACAAATGCAGTCTCTGAAGATATTGCAATTATAGATCACTCGGAAAAATTGTTTTCAGTATTTCAAAAAAAAAAAAAAAGAACAAGGGTCGAAGAGCACGTTCCTACAAGTGAGAAAACTTCAACGTTACTCGGCGCTTTGTAAAGGCTCCAATACTAAAGTGGAGCAGTCAAAAGTCAGTATTTTTAATGGCTATTTATATTTGTCGTACTATGTCATCACGGACTGTAACAGAGGTTTTAGGGCTAACTGCAGAGAAGTGATAAAAATTTAAGAAAAAATACATATCTGACATTATTAGGCAGAAAGAATATGTGAGCACCAAAAAGAAAAGTTTATAAACTTCCATAATAGTATTGCAGACTAATACAACAGAATTTCTTCACGCTAGGATTTATCATGAAGTATCTCTAGAATGGACTCGTGCATACAAAAAGTCAGACAAATTTATTTAAATATCATAAGCAAAATTTTTCAAAGAAGTGCTACTTTAAAGCATTCTCCAGAGTACAAAACTTCCCAAAATAAAAAGTTGATATCTCCCGAACATCCGGCATGATAAATACATTAACACCAAGAATGAATATCAACTAATTTTACTTATTATATACTGATAAATAATAAAGAATCGACTATTACTTTAAAAGAAAAAAGTACATATTTGGGACGATTTGTGCGGAGCATACAATGCCTACCAAATTTCAGGTTAGCTGCAGGTGCAACAAAGTGCTTGATCGCCGAGGCCATGCGTTACATCTTAGTGGGTTAGTCTCGAAGCCGGCGCGTCAAATGACGGAATTTTAATCCTACTAAAACTTTTTATACGAGCGAAAGCATCCGCTACGCTGCCTCAGAGGTTAAGACGCTCAACCAATGAATTCAGAACCCAACAGGTTTGACTTGATGTTTTTTTAGTGTGAATGCAGTGCAAGAGTGGATTATCAGTAATAGGTCAGTATTAGCCTCCACCATTCTCTCTTTCTTTATCTCTTATGGCTGGCGAACTTGACAGACAAGCCGGTGAGACTTCGGCGTTCGAGACGCTATTCTTAATTGACTTCGTGTTAATTACCTTTGAAATGCTGCGTGGTTCATTATTACTTGACGAAACAGCATACCAAATCAGAGCGACAGCACAAATTTGATCTTAGATAATTCTTCGTCGGAGGTTGTTAGTGGGGGGGGGGGGGGGGGGGGGGGGTTGCTTTCGAACTAATACTTGTAGCAGACGTACGGGAATGAGAATGAGGTAACACAAAGTGGGTAAACCAATATCATTGTGTTCTGGTGCGTAAGTGACTTTACTGCTGTAGTACCAGTTCTACGATTTTTAAGCAATAATCCATCCACGAACAAAATTTATTAAAGCATTATCAGAGCTTTACAGCTCAGTACTTTTCTCACAAAACGTATCGCGCACCTAGTAGACAGCTACAACGGCATTTGATTGCTATCTACGTATTCCCTGTATAATATTCCCTGTATTATAACCCTGTATAATGCTTCCAAGATTTAAATATATTGGCCCTTACGCTGAGCTCCATTTCAAATATGCTTCATCATATAAACAAACGGTACCACATCTCTTCTCTGAACAAAAGTAAACAATTTGCCTCTTACAACAAATAAAAATATGATTATTATTTTCGTACAAAGATTGTATAACTAAAAAGCATTAAATCACTTGGTATATGAGGTTTAACTACCCCTTTATTGCAAACTCTCTCAAAATAACAAAACAAAAACTAAATAAATGTCCGAGAAAGCCCGCACCGAACCAGTATATGTATATGTATATGTGCTTCTAAAGTGCATATAATAAAATTGGAACGATACAGAGGTTTAACTTCCTAAAACATCTCAGGCTATGAGACACACCGCAGTGGACGAGTAAAAAAAAATCAGTTAGCTGGGGTTTTTTAACGTGCTTTCCCATGGCGCAGCACTCGGGCGCCTTGCTTTTCTCATCCATCGAAAAGCAGCTGCCGTGGCCGGGATTTGATCCCACTTTTTGGACAAAGCAGTCAAGCACTCCAAACCAAAGCACCACCGAAGCTCGAAATATAACCGCAAGTTGAATCAAAATCTAAATATAACCAAGTTTGTCTACATATTGAAATACCTGTAATTATAAGTTAAAAAAAGACACTGATGTATACACTTCGTGAGTTTTCAAGACATTATAGACTTGAAATTTCGAAAAGCTTCTGTCCGCGCCAAATTAGCATGGGTATAGTGAACAACGAGGATAACTCTTCCAGCTCTAACATGTTTTTGTTATACATAGTTGCAGGCGGTAGGGATGAGTAACGTGAGTGAAAAATAATAAAATATCAGGCTTACTCGGAGACTACGACCAGAGTCGAGAGGACAATAAAGAAAAATATTGTGGAGTTCATGTACAGAAAGTGTAGAGCGGCCTTAAATCAGCAGTTCTGAGACCTCTGTATAACGCTTTCGCTTTTATATGCAATAAATGAGTGTTCATCAATCTTCCAACTTGTGTATTGATTATAGTTCCTAATGGGAAGGGATTTTATCTGCAATTTTCATTATTCGAACTTCTCCGCAATTACTCTTACTTCTAATTCTCTTCAAGAGATCAGGATACTGACGGCCAATATCTTAGCATTTGCGCCTTGACCGAAACTTTCTAGCAGTCGGAGCGGTTGCGGAAATCAGAAGCAACTCGATCATACTTCTCTTTGTTGACGTATTTTACTTATATTTCTACACATTATTCCAAGAATATGAGGATGCGCAATCGTGAAAGTCGCGCTGCAGAAACACTGATATGTGCAGTTGTTGCTAAACGTCATGAGGAAAATCATTTTATCTTAAGAAGGCACGGTAGAATATTTACCGCACACATAAAATCAGGGTGGAGATGAGCCACATGTGAAAGCGTCGCAAGATATCTATAGCGACCTCAGAGTAGGCATAGTTCTCTGTAAGGAAAATAATTTTATTCCCATTAGGAATGGTGTTAGGCAAAGAAACACGATCTCCCAATACTAATCACAGGTTGCTTAAAGGAAATAGTCAGACTTGGTATGGGGGCAATGAAGGATAAGGTTTGATGAAGAATTCCTCAGTAATGTGTGAGTCGCTGATAACATTGCCTTGCTAAGGAACTCAGCGACGAAGTGCCAATGACGATAAGGAAATTCTATATCCATGAGTGGTAGACAGAACAAATGTCTCAACTTTGTCAGTGGTGCGGACTTTGTCACAATGGCTATAGTGTAAAATTAAAGAGGAAACTTTACATCATGTACGGGTATTTGCAAAATGCGATACGTCATATAAAATTAGATGTCTCCGGAAATTCCCTACTCAAAATGGTTAAGTACATGCTGTACCCATCTTCGTTACTATTTATGATTTTAAAATGAGTGGTCCCACATTATAGATGGCTTCTAGGTATAAATTTAAATTTGATAATATACATGAAAAATTAGGTAAACAATCGCATTGGATTTAATGAATACGCATTTGCGATCGGAAGACCAAGATCGCGCTGTGACCAATAAAAGTGCGGTTCAGCAATAGTGTACTACACACCGACACCAAATGGTCTGCACACCAAACGAATAAAGTGAATGCAATACACCTCATGATTATCTTCAGTGAACGACTAGCTACAAGTTAAAACCACGTGACTGCGGGCAGCACAGCGAAGGTTGAAAAAAATAGAATATATACACGATTAGCAGTGACCGCACATAGCCGTTTAATTGATCACCTCAAAAAAAGTAATATATTATTTCCTTTAAAGTTGTGGTAGACCATAGCACGGGACAGTGATATTGTTACAGACTAGATGGAAGAAGAGAGGCTTAGTGTAGCAGGACGAAGAAATGTGTGGGAGTTCAGGTGCCGTCGTGCTTGAGAGTACTTGTCTTGTGTCAGTAACGTTGGTTTACGTAGTAACATCAATAGTGGTACATTTGGTGGAGTGTGTGGTTTCGATACCCCGCCATCGCCCCGCCATTGACGAGCCCTCGGAGCCTCATCGTAGCCGCCGCCTTGCTAGATTTCTGCTACCATGCCGCTGCCGGCTGAGTCTAGCTCAGTGCTTTCCACCACTTCAAGGCAGGAGACTTCCGGCCTTTCTCCACCATGTCGGGAGCCCCGCCTATTCGCTGGAGCGGCGGAAGAACACGTCGACGACTGGCTACGCCACTACCGACGGCTGAGCCGGTACAACCGTTGGGACTCTGCCGCTCAACTTGCTAACGTGATGTTTTTCCTGACTGACACTATCCTTGTCTGGTTTGAAAATCACGAGGACGCGCTGACGACATGGGAGCGTTTCGTCACTGAACTTAAAATATATTTTGGGTACTGGTCAGCGCGTAAGAAACAGGCTGAGCAAACCATCGTCCATGGCACCCAACTAAGCGGCGAGATGTGTACTGCCTATACCGAAGATGTCCTAAAATTGTGCAAGACCGTTGACTCTCCTATGTCGGAGGAGGGCAAAGTAGGACATCTTTTGAAGGGCATTGCAGTGGATGTTTACAACTTTCTCAATGAAGCGCTGAAGAGTCGTCGAATAAAGTCCAAGTTTGGAAAACTGATCAATGTGACAACTGTCGCGAGCGTTGACGAGCATGACTCCATGGACCTTACTTCGACTATTCGGCAGATAATTCGTGAAGAACTCCTTCAGCTCGATTCCCACGGCCGGCACACCTCGCCAGTGTCATGCCGCTCATCTTTTCCGTGCGAACCCGCCTACACGCTGCAATCTGTCCGCACAGCACATCCTGCCTCTTCCAAGCCAAAATTTTGCCAAGCCTCGGTCTTCCAGGCATCCTGATCAGAGTAACGGCCTTCGCTCACGAAGACCTAGGCGAGCTCTCAGACTTGCAGGTCAACGAGACCCTGGCGATAATAGCCAGGGTCTCGTTGAAGCCGCCTCCAAGAAGGTGAAGCCACCTCCAAACCACCGCCAGGCCTCCTCGACAGCGAACGCCGGCACTTCCCTTTGTGCTTCGACGCTCGACCGCGATGGCGATGCTTGTTGCCAGCTTGATTGTCCTCCTGACTGGACTCAGAGGCACATGATGCACGGCGTTTCAAGACTGGTTCGTCGCAAGCAGCGAGCCCGTCAACCACAGGAACCAGGCACTGGTCTGGACATTGTTGCACAGCAACGGCCACAGGGGTCACAATATCCGTGGAGGTACTCGCTGGGTGTTCAGGAAATAGTGGTGGCTCGTCGGCGGTTGTTCCCTTTTCAGAAGCTTGACACGACATCTCGTCCAAGGCCTGAGACGCTGCGTTGTTCACATTATGCTCGAACACATGAGCAGTATTTTCTTCCTTAGTAGCCGGTGGAATGGAACTTGAAGACTCGGCCACAACGCCGGCAGGAAGGTCGCCAGACGCTTCAATTATTACAGAGGCGTCCATGACGTGCTCCCGTAATGCATCGTCAGGAGGCCGGACTCGGTGCCTAAGCTTGTCCGCGTATGTAACCACACACTCCTCTGCTGTGTGGCCGAAACGCCGGCAACCTTCGCACCATGGCGTACGGCAGTGCCGACAAATGTGTCCTACACGGTTGCAGTGGAGGCAGAGAGGTGGTGGACCAGGTATCAAAACGAGGCTCTGCACCCCACACACAGTTAGCCGATGTAGAACGTCACATCCCGGCTGAGCGTGTTCATCTGTTCCATGTCGGCAACTTTCCAGTTTTCCCTCGAAATCGAGGTGACTTTGCCATAAGCTTGTAGAGCTTCACAAATAAAGGAGTCATCCAAGCCTTCAGGCAGCCAGAGAAGTTTCGCCTTTAGCTCCTTCGGTTCCGGATCCACAACAACACAGCGACAGGTCTTAACCAATAAATCTCCACATGAGACTAGCTTTCCTTTAGAGTGCGCCGATTTACAAGTAATTATCCAGACATGCGACATTTGAAATTGTGCGATAGAGCTTTTTTTTTTAAAATCCTCTACGTTCCGAAGGGCGTTTCTGAAGTCTTGGGCATGGTGGGGCAGGCTAGTGAGGTCGGCATGCAGAAAAACAGAGTCGACGACAAGCTTACCAGTTGAGAAACGGGGAAGGACAACACGGTAATCATTACTGCTGGCATTAATCTGTGCAGTACCTCGGCCAGAGGCCGGTTGAACCTTTGTCGTGGAGAGTATCCCAGCTAGCAAAGATTGTGGGGCCGCAGTAGGTAGACGTAGGCAAGTAGGGCTGGGACAACCTCATAAAACCTGCATCGGTCCCCGATGGGGCAAAAGTGGGCAAGCCCCATTTGAGCTTGCCCCTGTTCCTCCTGCATAGGTCCCATAGCGGCATTGCTCGGGCTAATGCAGAGCACATTCCTGCATCCAGACCACAAGGGTTCCTTGCCGGATATTTGAGGGCTATCCAACCTAAATGTGGGTTCTTTATGAGAAAGCCCTCATAGATCCGAAATGAGGCCGCCCCCATTAAATCTTTGTGGGACTAACATCGGCCGTAGTGGGGCATGAAAACGGACATACCCACATGCTGCCTCAATCGGAACCTTGTAGGTTACTTGAGGTCAGGTGAAATATGAATAAGAGCCCAATTTGGGAAAGCCCTCGTGAAGCCAAAATAAGGTAGCCTTGGCTAAACCGCTTTAGGTCCCACATAGGTTGTAATGGGGCTGGAAGGCGGGCGTACCCGCATGGTACCGACATTGGTCCCTTGTAGAAAATTTGAAGGCAAGTGCAACCGCAGGTGGGCTCTAGGTTCAAAAACAACACCCAGCCCAATTGGGGCTGCCCGCATAAAACCGCTGTAGTCCCACATCGGCCCTAATGGGGCTAGAAGGCATGCGTGCAATTGTGTAATCATTCTTTCCAACCTTTATTTGTATTAGATGTTGCCCTAAATTACTATTATAGATGATTTGTATAACAGTTGGTGCCATGTTTAGTCGATTACAAATATTACATGGCTTTAGTTCTCGAGCTCATGCAAATTGCGCTAAAATGCTAAAACATACTGATTGCTAGCTGTTGCTCCTTATGTGGTTGCTGTGGACAGCCTGTAACTTTCAGCACAAATTTATTGTCCAGAACACACATCTCCATAGCCTGAAGAAGATGTACATGAAGTCATTTAGGCTAGATTAATGTTATGAATTTTTGTAAAATTTAATATTGTGGCTGTTTAGAATGTGCAGACATGTATAAAATAATTACTTAACTATATGCATAAATAGTGATCGGGAAAACTTGGACTAGGGCTTCCCATCAATTTCCTGCGCCGAACCCCTATGGGAATAATGTGGGCAAGCCCAAGTGCGGCTTGCGCTATAGATTCCGCATCGGTCCTATGTTATTATCTGAGGGGCTAACCGAAATAAAAAAAATGATCATCTAGAGCGGCTGCCTGAATCTGTCCAAAGTAGGACCGACAGGGGGAGCTGGCGGGATGTGCCCTTTTGGCAATGCGGGAAAAAGGTGGGCAACCCCGCAAGGGTTGTCTGCATCGGACCTTTTGGGGCCCATCGGGGCTTTATCGACAGCCCCCTTCAAGCCTACGTCGGCCCCTCTTGCAGCACCCACATTGAGCCCACCGGGGCTGTCCTGCATTGCCTATCGCACCTACCAGGGGCCCCCCTTTATAGCCCACTTTGTGCTACCTGGGATCGTGAAACGCTACCACATGGTATGGCGTCTTCGTGATTCTCCCTCCCCGGCATGTTATCGTTATGGCGGTTATATTTCTGTTTGTGTAGTCAACTTTGCTTATTGGTATTTTGTATATTATTTGGGATGTACAATTTATGGTCAAAATTCACCGATCGCCCTTTAATCACGCTCAATCTTTTTCCTGGCTATCACGAAAGGGTCACCAATGTCCCGTATTTTTACAGTACATCACTGTCTTGCAGGCGAACCTTAGAATGTGGCAATATACTAGTGCTGATATTTTTTGTTAACGTGTTAAAACGCATGTAATATTTTTGCTACATACAAAGATATTCGGTGCACCAACACTTCAAATATTGCATATTTTAGCGTAAGCTGCTGTGGGCGAGCAGTGACTTCAATGAATTCACTTCCGACTAAGTATTTTTCAGACGTAAACACTCGAGAAAGCGACGCCCGATATTCGGCTAATCTATGCATATTTTGATGGACAGAAATGTGTTACATTTACTCTCAAATGTGTTTTTGTCCTCACTAGCGAAACGCTACGTTCTTGCTTGCCCTTTCACGTTGCAAGGCAGATCTTTAGTCGCTGAAATGGAGTTGCACTGCAACATTGTACAACATGAAACGACTGTTTCACACGCAAAAGCGACGCGATGCGCGTATTTACTTGCTAGCGCACACATCAACGGTTTCATATACTCGAAGTATTTTTGAAACAACGAGTTTACACATGTTCAGAAATGTTTTGACGCATTACTATGGTATGGTTTCACGCTTATCTGGTGTGCCGGCATGTTCCGAATGGTCATTATGGTTGAGCTTCACAACAGACCCGGCTTGTGTTGAGAAGGCGAAATATTCTGTCCGTTGTCAGTTCCATTCATGACGGCTTTGTCAGGTGTCAGTTAAAACTGAGAAAACCTGTTATATATGAGCTCGATACAGGAATGGTCCGCCCGATTCCACACAAATTCCGAAAGGTATGTTCTGCTTGAGATGGTGTACTGGAATGGTCTGTCCGGTATTAGCTCCATACGAACCGGCCTTCCGGATTGAGATTCATACAGGACATGGCCTGTCCAGTATAAACCAGTTTAAGCTTCATATAGGAGTCATAACGGTATGAAATTTATACGGGGTAACACAGGAGCGAATAAAACCGGTTTGGCACAATACGGGATTTTTCATTAGGGAACTAACGAACCATAGGCGGAAGTCAGCCAGTTTTATATTTTGAAGCAAACCTTGGGCAAAAACTAATATCAATAATTAATTTATTTCAGGCGCAACATTTCTCGGCCCAGACCGCCCCTACCTCAGGAGTGACACCTGAAGAACGAACCAACTTAGTCCCGAAAATGTGATAAAACACATTATTGATTGGAGTAAGAATTTATCCAATACATATGTATTTATTTATACATAATGTATATCCGCAGGGCATTTTAACAGGAAGGCTATTTAGTACAAAGAAAATGAGAATAAAATGCAAGACGGCGTAAAACTATCACATTAGGAATGCGTACCATTTAAACAAACCAAATGTAATATAAGGGAAATACAGTGCCACTCTTCATGTCCGAGTTATAAACAGGAGGTGATAGACACCTGATCACATTAACACACTGTTAGACCATAATGAAACGCCATCGCACATATTGTAGTAATAAACATGAAGCTACTGAAAAAGGCTGACATTTGAAATATCCCACGACTGGAGGGTAATTTCTACTAGTTTTGCAAACGTACCAGGTGATTTGCTGCTAGTAATGAAATGAGCAAGGTTATTCCGCGTTTTATACCAATATTTAGCAGGGATGTATCGGTACTGCCTGTTGTGTAGTAACCAATATACCAAAGTTTTGTGCATCGCGTATGTGATCAGACATTGCTCACATAGTAAATGTGAACCATGGCACACCATAGTAATGGTGGTAATTGATCGTCTCAATAGAGTTACATCGCGACTTTGTTAATTGCGACTTTGTTATGCCTTCCTTCGACTGAAGGCATAACAAAGTCGCAATTGAAAACTTATACAATGAATATGGGCTTTCTGGTACTTTGGTGGACATGCTCGTACCTTTCTTCAACGTTGCAGATGTTGTCACGATTGTTCTTAATGGTTACACCTGGCTCGAAGCTTTGTTTGGATATTTCTGACGGCCTTCCAATTTTTCTTGATGCGTCGCAACCGTCATTCCAACAGTATAAGGCACGCGTGGACTTTAAGGTGGCGCACAGCTTAACTTGCCGATCTCAATTGCTCTTTCTGGTATAGGAGACGGTACAAGGTATTGTCTAAAAGCTGTGAACATTGTTCTCCCAAGGGATTCAAAAACGTCACTGCACTTCCCATGTTCACAGCCGCTACAATACCCTTCGAATTCATATTCTCTTTAGCAAGATTAGGCACATTTAGTATGAGGCATTTTTTCACACCTTTTACAGCTTAGACAATAAATAAAATTTCACGTATTGCGCGGTGCTAAAACGCAATGATAACGACTTTCTTTATTCCCGATAGGGAAGTGAGGGGCAGTACATAAGTGTCGATACGGTACGCGTGTGACATTAAAATTGGTACGATTTCGTACAGCTAGGGAGGATAGTGACTATACTGACAGCTTTATCTAGTGCAGTGCTCTAAAAACATCTCAGGTTTTAGGTGCTTGCCGGTCTGGTGCTCAATTATAATACGAAAATTAGGATAGCGAAAAGTTGGGCGAGTTGCTTCACATGCGTACCGAAACGTTTCCGAGTAGAAGCAAGGACAAGTAGGCAAAACAAGGACGAGCACCAACTCACAACTAAAACTTATTCAAGACACAAGTTCAAATATATAGGAAGAATTTACTAAAACAAACCAATGTTGACAAGAACCTCATGTGTGTGAGGTTGGTGAAACAAATCAAGGCAGGGGTGGCGATCTGTTCGTGGGTCAGAAGCCGAAGGAAGATAGCACAAAAAAAGATACAAAATATTGAGTGTCGTATCAAGCACAAAGCCCCGTTTGTTCCTTGTGCCAGGGGAGTTGTTAATAAGGGGCCGTTTTCATATGATGCATTGTACATTGGACAAACCGGACGATGCTTCAACGAAAGGCTTTGTGAACACTGGAGATTACTGGGTGCAGATTTCATTGGTAACCATTCTAAGCATTGCCGTACGTGCATTACGAATGACAATAAAAAGACAACAAATGAAAACCACTTTTTGATAAAATAACAATTATATTTAAAAACAGGTTTCCACTAGTGCACGAGGTTATGGAAGCCTTATATCAGTGGAGCTAAGTGCGTAAGTCAGATTTCCGCCTATATTTTTTATAGGAAATTTTGGTTCTTGGCGAAATCACTAAGATGTTTGGAATAACAAGCCATATCCTTCTTGTCAGCATTGTTGTCTTTTTTTTATTCTTCCTATTTATTTAAACTATAGTTGTGAGTTAGCGCTTGTCCTTACTTTTCTCATTTGTCCTTTTTTCTACGGGCAAACTTTTCAGTATGATATGAAACCATTTGCAACGTTCGAAAGTTGCACAGCAACAGCTGGATTTGTAGGCAAGCATAAATGACTAGTGAGTTTGGTGAGACATTGCTTCCAGCGATCTTTGGCCTTAGCTGAGTATATTCAAAATGACATTCTAATTCTCATTTAAAAATCAGATATAGAATGTAAGAGCCAACGCATCCATAAAATATAGACGCAATAGGTACCACCAAACGTAGATATAAAGCCTCAATTTACCTAAGCCCTACGAACTTCCCTCCACAGAATACGAGTTGTTCCGCTTAGGCAAACTTTTTCACTAATTGTCTCAATGTGCAAGAGATCCACAAGCCGCACTGGGGAAGAAACGATAGCCCGACAGCAGAGGTTGGCGCTGTGGATCGGACGTTATATTTTTCTCTCTTTTTTTTATCTTTTTTTTTGTGGACGATTCGTTAATAGGGTTGTGTATTGTGCAGTGTGCAGTGGCGATTTGGAAATAACCGGGAATAACGCTTTGCAAGGAGCCATAGAAGAGAAAATATAAAGATAAATTCAATGAAATGTTGGTCGGAACAGTATTGCTAACCTCATCTGAAGGGATCCTTCGTTTTTGTTTGTTCGGTTAGTTCCAAGATAGTGGATAAAAGTCGGGTTCGGTGTTGGTTCTGTTCCGGGCGAAAATTGAGTTCGGTTACAGTTCCAGTTTGGCAAACTGAATTCATCTTACATGGCAACTTGGTAAACATATTCGACAAGCAAAACTACAGGTAGCTTCAATTTCAAGGTGTGGGCTGCCCTCTGCAGACTCGTTCCGAATTCTGTCGCACCCTCAAACAACTGACACCAAAGCCAGGAACGCACATTCGCTATACTTGTGAAACCTGCCGTGTGGAGTCGACGCTACACATTTTAGACTCTCTGCGTCTCCATCTGTCATATAGTGTCAGAAAGTAGCAAAAGGTGAAGTCATAGACCACGAAACAAACGTCGGGCAAACTCGGGATTAACCAGCTCCAGCTGGACTAACTAACAGTTGAGAAAGCTACCTAGTTTACCCTCATAGACCTTCCCGCATGATCGCTGTATGAAGCAATTAGTAACTTCTTGCAGTGTTTGAGGCGGTAACCACTGTTTTCCGTGTTGGCATGGCGGCCGGTTGTTTTTGTGGGTCCCGCGCAAGCTGGCACTGATCTGTGCGCGTATTGCGGCCAAGGCAACAGTTAAAGTGAGGCAACAATTAAAGCCAATAGGACGCCGAGGAGCAATGTTTCCGACATCATGATTAGAAATCGTTGATCTTTCTCTCGTCAGCAGTTTTGAAAAGCAACGAATTGTCCGCTATCTGTCGTAAGGCTTTTTCATTTCCATGACGTACATGCCTGTTTTCAGTGTTCTTACATTGTCTTAAGCATTGTAATAAGAAAAAACAGGGAACTTTTTATTTCTTTGGAAAGCCTATTTGCATATTAGAAGCTCAGCAATTTCAGTTTGACTTAAGGACAAGGAAAAAAAAAGCTACAAGTTTCTGAAGAAACTGTGTTTCCATCGAATAATTTGTATCTAGGCGGAAAATTCTGACATCGAATTTAAATTTTAAAACATACTCGCTCAACACGTTTTTTTTTTAATAAAAGACCACCATAATATAGAATCTCTGATGGCACGTCAAATAAACCTTTTGATATGTGTCACCTTTGTAAAAAGTAACTAGGCCCCTAACTTTGTTGTTAAGCTTGTATGCGAACAATACCGTCCCTGATTAGATATAATTTTGTGCAAACGAAAACGACCTTTCCTACTCATCGCGCAAGTGTGGTTGACGAAATTCCACGTTCGTGCAGCATTGCCACAAATTCACCACCGCCCATCACCCCCAAAGCAACGACCTCACAAAACTTCTTAAACGTACGCTCACACAAATGCTGTCCATGTGGGTGTCTGAAGACCACTCGGATTGGGATGTTCATCGTCTCGCCATTCTATCAGTGGATTCTCTCCATTTTTTCTGCAATTTCGCCGACACCTGTTAGTGCCCTTCAATAACTCACTAGCCGCAGCTGACGCAACCAGTACTTAGGCAAGTGATGCCGTCGCCAGCGCTCATGATGCCAGCCGGATGGCTCGTGCCAGGCTCTTTGCATCACAAGACTCCAAAAAAAGCCGGTACAAGGGTCGCCACAATGATTTCTTGTCTTGCGGTTACTTCCGTGCCGTAGAGTAAGCTTGTGCAAAAAAAAACAAAAAAACGTTGCCCAGTTACTGTGTTTTACACTCCGCAACCGACGTCACAAAGTTTAACCTCTTCATCGGAAGTCCACATCGGCCGTTCGATTTTTCCGAAATTGTGCACATGTCTCATCTCAAGACTTATTATTCACCTTCTATTCCACTATCGAAGAACGCACTTAGGCTCTGCGTTTCTCGAGGGGATAGTGTTACTTAGCGGTATTGGCTGGCCATGCGCTATACGACGAAGTGGGGCAGACTGCCTAAAAACGACGACGCTGAGGGCTCAGCTAAACCTAACAGACTTGACAGATCTCAGATAAATCTAATCCCATCCAATCCAGTGTAATTCAATTCAATCCACTCAAATAGAATCCAATCCAAACCAATCTAGTGTAATCCTACCAAGTCCTACCAAGTACAGTTCATTCCAGTCAAATACAATCCAATACAATTCTGTCCAATTCAATCTAATGGTGTACAATTCAGTCCAAACCAGTCCAATCCAAACCAGACGAATACAATTCAATCCAGTCCAATCTAATGTAGTTCAATCCAATTTTCCCAAATGCTGAGTACACGCTTGCCCGAAATGCACCGCTAACCGGCCTATCATCATCACTACTTACATCCTCACGCTACAAAAGACGAATTAAGATGCGCTCTTCACGAAGCACCTGTGGGACAAAACAGATGAACAGAAAGTGCACACGAGCCGTCTGTCTCCGACGACAGGTTGCGGGAGCAACTATAGCTGGGCTCCCACGCTGTGCTTGTGTTAAAGGCACGGCAGTACAAACGCTTTGCGTGCCGCTGAAACTGCATGCAGCGTTGTCCAGATTTTTCTCTTCTCTCCGCTATGATCTCCGCCCCTCCCCCCCCCCCCTTCCTCTTTTGTGGTGCCGCATTTCCAGCTAGCAGGCCTGTCTCTATTCCCTTTTTACCAGATCCCTCTATACAGTCTCTTTTGTGTATTAAACTCCTTCGAGGGGTAGACACGGCTGTCGCAAGCATATATGTCCATACCGTACCCTATTGGGACGCCATGTCCTTGGAACAGCTGGTCAGCCTTAATGGCGACTGTCTGCTCTGCGGGGATTTCAACGCGGCCCACCCGCAGTGAGGTTTCCGCAGGGCGGACAGCCGTGGCCGAGACCTGGTCGAAGCCCTGCGCGGTACCGCGCTCAATGTTCTGAAGACAGGGATTCCTGTCTTTCTACGGTGAGGGGGTACGCATATGCATAGACCTGACCATCGTGTCTCGCCGATGTGTGTATGAGTGGCCCCCTCACCGGACACGTGGGGATCGGACCACTACCCCATCACTCTTGTTCAGAAGCTGAGGAGGGTAGTGACGGGCTTACCATGTGGAGTTGTTCATTGGGACCGCTTCCGCAGCCTCCTCCACAGCCCCCTCCAGGAAGACATCCCTGAACATCGAAAGCATTAGGGGCGCTTCGCTTTTTGAGACAGGCGATGGTGCTCGCAGCGCCCAGAGAGATGGTGACAGTGGAGTTAATATAGCCCTCTTAGGCTAGATGTGGCAATAATCATGCTGTAAAAAAAGGCTATGCTTTCCTGCCGAAAAATGTACTCCGGTATGATTTTATATAAAATTGTGCCAGTTATGAACTTCCAGTATTGTTCGTGCTGCATGTTATCAATTCCATATTTTTTTCGTTTGCGACTTGACTGCTCCCAATTTAAGCTTTTCTCTCGCTATTGTATTTCTTGAGGTCGCTTCAAAAACAAACTAGTACATGGCCGCATGAGAGCGCATCTTTTCTGCGGGCTGTAACTTTAGTTCCCTTGAGGAGGTCTGTTTAGTCAACGCAAGATAGTCCTCCGAAAGCGCAAAATTTAGCAACTCTGCAAGCGCAAAATTTAGCAACTCTGCAAACCATTCTTTCTTCAAAATGTTTTCTCACAAATCACTAAATGATTGCAGACTGTTTTTGAAAAATAACTCTGAGATGTGTAGCCATTTAGCCTTTTTAGCGGCAGATATCATTTTCGTTTCATTCGAAAGGTACTTTTTTCAGCATCAAAAAGTAAAAAATACTCAAGATTTACTCCTAAAATTAGTAAATAATGGTTATGAACCCGGATCATATTTAGACTTTGTGCTAACCAGTAGCTAGGCATGAAGGCCACATGTGTCTTTGGCGGAGCTTCTCGGCGAGTATAAACATATGTAAGGCTAAGGTATTGCGGTTCGCAGTTTCTGCCTTCGACATAATTTTTGCTCTTTGGCAGAATTCTGATAGGCGGCCGAAAATCAAAGGCACCAATTAACGGGCATTTAACCTTGATTTGTGCGCGTAAGTGCGTCATTCGAAAAAAAACTTTCACTAGACCTTACCAAGCGTACAACCGGCGCTACAAGATGTCTGGAACATATTGAACATATTAGAACATACTGAAACAGAAGGGAAGGAGAGGCCCTGTACAATAAATATGTGTTAACAGAACAAGTTTACTTTCACGTATTTTTACAAAGCAATAATGTATGTTTAAAGAAGCATTTTTATTCTACTTCATAGCTTCGTTTACGTCCTTGGCTCGGTTTGTATCGGGTGAATTGGCTCGCAGGAGACCATATGCAAGGGAGCGGAGAATAAGGCTTTCCAGGAGGGGCAGCTACGCACAAGCAGTCAGGGCCGCAGTGAGCTCCAACTCTGGAATGAATATGGCACTAAACGGAGAAAACAAATCAGAGGTAATCATTAGCAGTTGAGATTACCAATCCGAGATATTATTCAGCAGAGTGGTGGGTGGGCAAGTTATCCTATTAGATCTTCGCCCACCTTTCTACTGCATGATACTAATGATGTAAGTGGGATGTTTTCTTCTATTTCGATAATAAAAAAATGGATGGTGCTTAAGCTTCGCCTTTAAGAGTTAAAAGCAATAGTGATGTCGGGCCCCGTTCGCACCGCCTTAGGCTTTTCAGCCTCAACACGACGTCCCTCTTATAAAACCCCTCTTTTTTTTTTTTTTTTTTTTTTGTACTCAGTATAGGGTGAAATTTCAGTGCCGCCTTTATTTGAACCAGCTGTCAAAAAACCTCCATTTGGGGATTTTTCTTCGCTCAAAATCTGAGGCCTGTTGTTTTTCCGATATCCTCAAAGCCCAATGCGTTGAAGACGTTAAATGGATGCACAGTGCTTTGAATCGGCCAGCGGCTCGAGCCAGCTGTTACGCCGCGCCTTACGACCAAAGGAATTTTCGAAAGAGTGCTCTGTCGCGGTTAAGCAAAGCGGGAATGTTCTTTGTTACTCGTTTAACTATGACTTCCGTCATTTGTTTCTATCTAATGACGCACTTAAATATTACCTTGAAAGCATAAGGCAATGAATACACTAGATCCACGTTTAGTAGAAAACGCAATGCGGTGCACTAATGAAATGGTTGCGGGCTCACTTCGTACAGCGAAGTGTTCAACTCCCAGGGTTTCCGAAAGTTTTATTTTTCGTTACTTCTGATTTTCGCGTTACAACAACAACCTCTCAACAGCGGATTTTCTGCGACACAGAGCCCTTATTGTTTTCGCGGTTAAACATTTGAAACATTGATCATATGCAGAATTTATTCTGCCGTGATTCCCACGCATTAATAGGCTCTACAGATGCCACCACTTTGATGTTGAGTGCGGCCGCAAAGTGTATTAGGAGGCTATATTTAATATAATATCCTGAACAGAGGAACGTGAAATAATTGTACACTTCCGAGGAATTCTGTAACCCTCTGTCACTTCAGCCCCGTCCATCGCACCTGGTGAAAGCTGATTGATATCAATGCAGGGCAGCACTTAAAGGCTGTATTTCGAATTCTATTGTACGTCACGGTTCCGTCTATTGAGGCTACAGCTACAGAATATCCAGAGGCGCCTGAGTGAGGCTCAGAGTACATTAAAAATTATCCTACGTTCTTGCTGCATTACTTCAAATGTGAGTCAAATCAAGAAGTACTAACTGCTAGACTTGATAATGCTGACTTATCATCAATACTCCTGATAACAACAGCAATGGCATTGCGAAGGCACATATCTATTAGTATGGGACAGTTTCTAGCCCATGCGTAGCACCGGCTATGTTTGCGGCCGCCGCGCAGAACACAGTGGTTCAAAAGATAATCACAAAGGTGGCACCAGAGGGCGTCATTTGCCCGTGAGATGTCAGTAATGTAGAAACAAAAATTCAATAAATATAGGGAGAAAAATGAGCATGATAGCTACTGCTACCACCCCGTTTCAAAGGGGACGCTCCTATATTCCATCCATCCATACATTCATGCCCTCCGCATTCGATATCTCGGGACCAATGAGTGTGTGCGCCCTGGATGCCCAAAATTGCACTCAGCTAACCCTGCACACGTAGTTATTCAACTGCTGAAGAATACCACATGAAAAGGCGTAATTAAAACAAAGTATTCAGTTGTACGAATCTCTTTTTTTCCTGCACAGAAGCTCCATTGAACGCTATGCAAAGGCTTTTCAATTTAACAAGTTTCAATGCATTGCTCATCTCAATTCCCTGAACATAATCCACGGCGTCATCGTGTGCCTTGCAAGTCAAAATGAGTGCTTTAGCAAAAACAACCCAAATTTTTTTGACATATGTTCACGCTGAGAACAATGCTTACAACATTAAGAAAACTTGGAGTCATATAGCTTAAAACTCAATTTGCTGTAAAAATGAGCTTGTAGCCAATCGAATCCATAGCTGGCTTCGCCCGCTTAATTGGCTCCACAGCCATAGCCGGCTATAGCAAGTGGTTCAGCCTTACTAGGTCTTTCAGCTTCAAGAAAGACATACTTAACATGCTGGTTAACAATGATCTGATCGGATAAACTGAAGGCCTTCGCTGCCCAGCAGACCATTTACCGTAGAAGGTTAAGGATGGCTTGGTCACAGTGAAAAAGCTAAGTGATTATTGGTTCAGCCCAAGCGACGAGGACGAGAGGAATGTCTTACCAATGTGACCAAGCGTCTACCTTTCCTGAGTTCTGAGACCACTGCACTCCTAAGTTCAAATGTGCTTCAAAAGGCTTCGGCACACTTCACTTGAAAATGTGCCTAATGACAAATAAATAAGTTTAGATATGAATTAAACACACCATGTTTCGTTTAGCTAGTGGAAACAAATTTCTACGCATATATTTTGGTTTAGCGCACTGTAACTTCAACTAACGTTTTCCTAAGTCCCTTCAAAGCTTGTTCAAGTAAAGTTTCATTGCAGTTCCGTTTTGGATATTTCCATTGGCTAGTGCAAACTCTCTGGCTAAGGAGCAATGATCTCGCACAAGGCCATCCTCATTCGCGGAGTCTTCCATGAGAACTGCTGCCTATCACCGAAAACGTGAACGACTGCGGAAAACATTTATGGACACAGCTCTTATCAGAGCGCGGCGCAACATGTTCGCTCCTTGAGTTCAGAAAAGGGCGCTAGGCTCCCTGAGCACTGTGCTCAAGAAGCTTTTCGTTCCGCATTTCGTTCAGCCGCGGCTGAACGAAATGCGGATTCTGGGCAGAAGCGTAGATAAGAAGGCGTGTGAACTGCTTGAAGCATTTCATATAAGAAAGAGGGGGGAGGGGTATGTTAGTGACACGTCTGTCGCTCTGTTGGGGGTAGAAATGCAATATCTTGAGCGGTTTCAGTGAAGGGGGCATGTTGGTTGATCTACGCATGTGTGGTCTTTGCTATATATTGCGGGTCTTTTCAGTGCAATAAACCAGATGTAGTAGCGCTTGTCCCATGTCCCTCCTTTTTTCTCGTGTGCGTGTGTGTGTGTGTTTTTTTTTTTGCGCTAAGAATGCCGTCTGAAGCTCTTAACAATTACGATAACGTGAGCACATGCATTGCGCGGGCACTGGATGCTGCCCTCATCATCTGCGCTGAATTTAATGTTGAAGGCCCCGAATTCTAGAGAACAGCTCCGCGAGTCAGGCTCTCACCCGATGAATCACAAATTAAAACTTCCTAAGAAAACACCGGTTTATTACGCTTCAACAGAACATCACTTAGCAATAATGCAACATTGCACACCACTGCTATGCGTAACATTCAGTCGAGGTTAACAAAAGGGCTATGCTTTGTTTTAAATATACGGGGGGAGTGCCTTTCCATGGGAAGACAAAACAGGGGGTGATGTGACACGGCAACCGGTACCCGAACGGTTCAAATTAGTCGAAACCTCAACTTGATTCATCGCTTCTGTGTCCATTCCGGTAATGCTGCGCTTCGCCATCCACCAATGTTACTAGATTGGTAGAAAGCAAGAAGATACTAGAACTTAATAGCGGTTTTAGAAATGGTAGGTGCTTAGATGATAGCCTGTTCGTGCTTACCCAATGTATCGAAATAGGTAGAGAGGAAAACATACCTTTTTGTTTAACCTTTCAGTACATAAGTAGGGTGTACGACAACGCAAACAGAGAACACCCGCGGAAAACGCTAAAAGAAGAGGGTATCTGTTGTGAGAGAACAGATTTCCTTCAGGAAATGTACCGGGATAACAAGGCAGGAATTACATGGGAAGGAATAAGAAGTACGGACGCTTTCAAGGTATGCAAATATTAAGACAAGGTTGTCCTCTATTACAGCTGTTTTTTATGCTTTACATGATAAATTTGAAACGGAGTCTACAAGAAAGTAATCCAGGTTTAAACCTCTCATATAGATTAGGCTTAATGGTTGTCGACCAGCGCCTCCCCGGTTTAAAGTTGCAGACAATATTGTGCTGTTTATATATGCCCAGGAAGACTTGCTAGATTTCTAGAATTGCTAGAAGGTTGGCGGAGATCAAGGGTACGCTGTAGTCTTCAGCTTTGGCGCAGTTAAGTCGTGTATGACGATTTTCAATGGCTCAACTGATCAGGGTGTTAAAATACAAGGCCATGAAAGAGCGAGGGTGGCGGAATATAAACTTTTCGGGGTATGGGGTAAACAAAGCATCGACATACATTGAAAATCATGAGCAATCATTTAGGGAAAAAGGGCGAAGAGATACCTGAAGCCTAGGACATTGTGGGGATACCAAAGTTCTCAGGTGCTGGGGGTATATAGAAAGGAATTATGGCGCCAAGACGTTATTTGAGACATGCGGTTTTGTGCCTAAAAGCAGAGGTACAGTCAACATTACAAATAAATCAGAGACCCGTCGAACGATCGGCACTGAGTATCCATGGCAAAACCACAAATGAGGCGGTACAGAAAGATATGAATGGGCATTTTTCGAAGCACGGGAAAGAAACTCAGATTAAAATATTATATGAGGAACACCTGAGCGAAGTTAACAGTAAAAGGTGGGCAGCTAAATTATTTAAATACCTATATCTGAAAAGCATTCACTCACAATGGCGGACATGAACTGGGAAAATAACCAGTAAGTACGCTGGTCACAAAGGCGAAGAAGTAAATGGCGTTAAACAGCAGCTGAAAAACACAGAAGGCAAAAATTGGGTAAATTGTATGGAAAGGAAGAGTATAACTATACCGAAAGTGGAAAAGGCAGGTCAGGAAGAAAGCTTTCTTCGAGAACTCAAGAGGCAGTGCCCTACGTTTTGAAGCTAGATCAGGGTGCCTCAGCAAATGCAGCAACAAAAAGAAATTTAACCATGAAGATGACACACGTGCAGTATGTGGTAAATCCATAGAAACAATTGCCATCTTATACTAGAATGTGATAGTGTCCGCCAGGAAGTCGAAGCAGACGCAGTAAATCTTCCTGGGCCCTGGGGTCTAGAGATACCAGTCGTCGGGTAAATAAATCTGCATTGGAAGCTAGCAAAAAGCGATTGGAGTATTGGTGGCTTAAATGCAGAAAAGTCACATAATGTTAGTAATGCAGAAATAAAAATCCAATAAATGGAACGGTGATATTATCCGTTCTAAAACAATATTCAAGATATAAGAAAATAACGAGGATTATAACAACTGCTGCCACCAAGTTTCAAAGGGGATGCTTCCATATTCAATCTATCAATCCATTCCGCTGAGATAACGGAAGCCCGCGTCCATGATAGGGACAATCGCTCAGTGACCCCGGGTAATGTTACGGACAATGAGGAAGCGGAAAATGGCGTTCATTAAAACCATCTCACGGTCATCGGTAATCTTCTCGCAGCTCTCTCTGTGTTCATCGGGTTGCCGCCGCATAACAATGTGTTTTCATATAAACGTCGTATAGTTTTAATACCTTTTTTATACATATTCGAAACCCTTCCAGGTGAATATACAGAGTTCGCATATTTGTATATGTATAATCTTTGCATTCTAAATGGTCATGCGTTCGAAATGATGTTCATGTAGTGTACATAGAAAACTGAAAATTATTGCTTTATCGCAAGAAATGTTTCACAAGGGAACCGGGGAATCTTCGTTTAAATTTACTTCATCAGAATGTTCGTGGTGAATAAATAATTGCTTCCAAATTGTACTGTCGGTGATGTGGGTGCTTAAGTTTAGAACTGTTCCATGCCATACACTTGACGAAATGATTGGCCTTTAATTTAGAATACTTAGGCGCCTGCCTTTTGTTGAGTGCGTATTTTGTCTCGCTTTAACATTTATATGCACCTTAAACTACATCTGCCACCATGAAAGGATTGTGAGCGCAAGGGAACTATACATCATCCTCTTAATTTTTTACGTATTTGCTGTCTCACATGCCTGAAAAAACAGGAGTTGGTAACGTATTATTAGCACTTAACAAAATTTAGTCAAACCTTTATCAAATAGATTTCTAAAATGCAGTTACCTCGCGAGGACAGTAAGGTTTCCGTGGTACCGTGGATGGAAGGAACATTCTGAAATAAAAAGTTGGAACCTGCAGTAGGAGCTCTATAGGGCGAAGAATTCAAATATTGAAATTGTTGCTTTTGTAACAGAGATAAATGCGGTTAGGTGTGTGCAGAAGGAGGGAATGATTAAAGTGTTGGATCCACTCTCTTTCAAAAAAGCATGCAATAACGCTGTATATAAAAACGCCTACTTTAAACATCTTTTCACAATGATAGTGGGACCAATACAGAGTCTATGGCCTCTATTTTGAATCGAAATACCTACTTTCGTAGTCTTCCAGTTTTACCTTGGCACCTGAAAATAAAAGCAAGGCAATAAGTTCTTTGGTGCAAGAATCTTACAATGTAGTGACAGTTTTTTCTGTCTGGCGACAACAAAATTTCTTTCTCACTTTTATCTTCTGATGGAAACGAGACAGAACTACACTAATTCACTTTCAAAAAGAATTGGTTTCAGGTAATCTAGAATGGCTTACCTGGTTAACAATTAGCTTCGCCTAAATGATTTTTAAATACAGTTGCACATGGTAAAAAGATGTACGGCTGCGACAAATTTTCTTCTGACTGCTTTCTATTCCATTGCCACTAAGCCATCGTAACTGATTTCACACGCGTCAATTTTTTTTTGTCCAACAAGAGACTCAAGCAACAATTCCGCGTGAAGGCGCAATTGCTACTGTTAATTTGCCTCGCAGTTAGTAGCGGAAGTTCTCGGCTACCTACAAGGTGTCGAAAAACTCCCACACTGACGCTGCTGCAAACTTAGATTATCGTTCGATTATTGTAGGACATTATTCCTGCCGCCTCACACCAGCTGTATCTGCGACAATGCAAAGGCAAAGTGCACAGCTCTCGGTGGGAATATTAAGTTGGGAGTTGACCTGGCACTGAGTACCGCATCTAATGGGACCCGCTCTCCGAACAGCGCCTGCGCATAGCGTGTCCTTTCTCTCTGTGGAGAGTTATAGGTGTGTATCTGAAGACAGCAAATTAGACGGCTGCAGCGATTCCAGGCTGAGTACAGGCAAAAAAGGTCTCTCTTCTTTGAGACGGGTACCTAGCTTCCTTTTCTCTGTGGTGAATGTCGAAACCCAGCTCTGGTGTTTGGAAAAGTGGCTTGTGTACATTGTACTGCCCTGTTGCCTTTATTTCTGACAACGGGTGCCGTTACTTCTTCCAATTTAATCGAGGCGTCGCTCGGGACTTTGCAGCGTCCTTCTTATTGATAACGAAACGTGTCGTCAGACCGCTGGGAAAGTTTATAAAATAACAATGTTTCAGCCCCAAGATGGGACCGAGGACATGCTAGTACGACGGCCACCACTATGATGCTACCCGTGAGCAATGCTCCTAACATTTTGTGTCTCTTTTTTATGACTGATTGCTTGCTTTTTGTAGATTATGTTTCTGCCTTACCTTTATTAAAGTAAATTAAAGTAAGTTTCCACATAAAGCCTGCTATTCCCCTTAGATGCGCCACAGCTGCACCGCCTCAGCGGAATTCCCACTCTTGCTTTATCAGAAAAGAAGTTTAAGAATACCAAGAAAAGAACGGAAGCTATGGATTGGCTGCAGAAATTTTAAGAGCGTGCTTTGCTAGAGGCAGCCCGTAAAGTGTAGTCAAGATTATTTCAGCCATGAGCTGGAGTCTACGTAAACGTCCGGCTGAACCGCATGCAGTCGTCCTAGCACCTGCAGTTCAACCGGAAGCTTACTCAGATTAATTAGCCTATGCAAGCATAACCAGTTCATTAATACGCTATTCATATTATGCTGCTGATACGTGTTTTTCAGCTTTACGAAATTCATAATTAAATCTGAAATCAGTTTTACCCTCAGGAGAAAGTTTTTACCAAATTTATAAATCGTCATACTTTCTCCTCGTTTGAAAGGTTCACAAACTCATTCGATCATTCAAGGTTCATTCCTTCTCTGCGGATACCTGAAGGCAGAGCTAAATAAAATGTTTTTCAAAACGATGGTGTGTCCTACTCCATCAAAACCAATCAGCGCTGATCTAATCGCTAGGTCTTGGACCCGATTGAGTTCCTCAAACTTCAATACATATTAAAACAATATTTTAAATCCTTACAATTTCGAAACAAGCGCTAGTTATATGGCCGTGGATCGTCATATATTAGCTAAGAGAAATGCTGGTACTATGAAACCATTTCTGTGTTGTAGTTTCTTTTTAAATGCCAGGAAGTGAGTTTTATAAATAAAAATTAAGAATCCCACATCACAGCAGCCCTACGTGAACGGTACACGGCGTCTCCCAGAGGAAAAATCCACTCTTCTATCTAGCGGTCTAAACAAATGGGGCTCTGACATTGTTTGCGCAAAAAATATGCTGCCAGCAGTTGGCAGTATGACACTTTTATTTTACACAAAGCAGATTTAGAAGGTAGCTCCTCCGTATTTCTGGCCTACCCCTGTATTTATCCTAGAACATTATACGCTTGTTTAGATCTCTTCGACGTCCGCAAATGACATCGTCGCTATGGCGCAAAACCGAACCCCCTAAAAGATATTGCTATTTTACTCTTAAAATATAGCGAAACTAACCGCCTCCAGAAATATTTGACGCGAACAATGTGATTATATCGACCGCTTCTTCCAGTATTACAATTATTCGCGCTGTTAGTTCTGGTTGCATTAAATAAAGTGCGTTGGCTATGCGATTAGACTAAATGTCAAGCTTACTCTGAGGCCCCAATCAATGCCGAGAGGATGAAGAAGAACAATACTTTTGACTTCATGTTGAGAAGATATCGGTGCTGCTTTAGCGAGTTGTTATAAAATGCAACGAATCGTCTGCATGTACTGGCCTTTTATCTGCTTTATGTATTGCTTTATGGCCTTTTATGCATTACTTTTATCTGCCATAATTGGGTCTTTCTCAAAGTTATGATTTATTTATTACTTCTTGCGCTGGAAAAACATGAAACTGTCTTTATTCCATTGCAAGGCAATTTGGGTAGCACAAGTTCTTTTATTCCTGAATTTCAAGGCTTGATGGAGCAGCAAAAAGCAAACATAGGACACTGCGCTTTCGTGAATAATTTATACCAACGCAGCAACTGGAAAATATGAATATAATTTAGTGGTAATGTTTTACTCGAGTGCAATCTCTCATTCCTTTTGTTCGTGCTGCTTTAAAACGTACATGAATATAGAACATCCGAGTGCGCTTCGCGTAGAATTGATGAGACGCGCCATCATATCAAAAGTAGCTAGGAAACATGTTTAGTGTTTTTTTTTAAACTGTGCAGGAACATCAGCAACATTCATTAGGCAACAAATTTATTTAATTATTAACACTACTACTACTCACCTTTTCTAGTTGTCTTCATCTGTGGGATGCCGTAAGCGTAGCCCTAAAGAAGAAAAGAATCAGTACGTGATGTTAACTGGAAATAGTATTTAGAAATTTACGCCTCCAATGATTACCCATTACTTTAAATCCTCCCTCTGCGTTGTTCGGGTTGTCCAATGTGAGTGCTTTTTCTTAACAGAAAGTGCATACGTGTATCATATTAGGTGCAAGAATACATTGTGAGCGACGCCCAGGGCGAATAAGACGAATTATATATGCGCAATCGTAAAAATAAGCTCAGCTTGAACTGAATGGTACATATAGAAGAGGATTCAGAGAATCGAAATCAAAAATGAGAAATCGAAGAAAGACAGGGGTCAGAAGCTCCTTAATCTTGCTTTTCACTTGTGGCTGCAGCAGAACTAACACAAATTGATAGAAAGAGAAAATGGCTAACAGAGCTCAAACTAATAAACATTTAAGGAAACTGAAACTTTTGTTTCTACGCTTTTACTTATGCAATGTCACGGAGTTACCAGGCATGATGTAGGCGTAGCTGCTCGTCAGATGCTCTCAAATATATTGTTACGAATGAGAATTGTCTATTCACAGATGAACGCAGATAATGTTGGATGGACTCAAGGCAGAACTGGCAGCGAGACGGCCAATGTCCCTCGCACTTCGTCAGCCTCCTCTTCTCACTACCCAATAACCTTCACTTCTTTTCCGGCAGTCGCTGCGTAGCGCATGACAATATCATCAGCTGCAGACGAAGCTCGTCCTCGAGGAAGTTATGATGTAAGACGCACGAAAACACGTGGGCTACTGAGGGATGCGGGAGTGGCGATTGTGGGCGTAACGTTGGCGACCACATAGTTCACTTCGCTTAAGCGACTAATCGCAATAAAGGGGCCACTGTACCTAAACAAAATTTTCTACTACAAGTCTCGCTTTGGTAAAGGTATATAAAGCAGCACTAGATCTCCATAAGCGTATGTGGCCTCAACGTGGCACTTAACATAACGGTCTTTGAAGTGGAGCTGTGAGGAGGAAGTAGGCAAGCGAGCGATGCGACGAGCATCAGCACATCATACCACCTGACAGACAGAAAGGTAGTCGGGAGGTGAAAATGTGTACATATCTAAAAATGTGCGGGGCGTTCTGACGCAGGGCAAATAAAACGGGAATACCCGGTGATCTCAAGCTTAGCGTTGTTATACGCGCATGCCACGGATGGCAACACGAATGTCCCAGTTCCGCTAGTCCGATGCGCCACACGTAGACAGCATGATAGGGAGGGTGTGATTTTTGCGCTCAGTCAGACCGCTAGTCTATAGGTGGTGAGGCGTGGAGTGGCGGTAGTTGGAGTTGTAGAGTGAGTAATTTCTCTACGATGTCAGCAGTGAACTGTTGTCCGTGGTTGCTGACCATAACACGGAGAGCACCATGACGAAGAACCGTGGAGCGAAGCATAAACGCCTACATATTACTTTGTCAAATAATCCATGTACTGTATAACCGAGCGTCGTCCTTCTACAGACTTGGAAATAG